>CM067372.1:57096667-57187576 GCA_034401795.1 Chaetoderma sp. LZ-2023a
GAGAGAGACAGAGAGAGCGAGAGCGAGAGCGGGAGAGAGAGAGAGAGAGAGAGAGAGGGAGAGGGAGAGGGAGAGAGAGAGTGAGTGAGTGAGTGAGAGTGAGTGAGTGAGTGAGTGAGTGAGTGAGTGAGTGAGTGAGTGAGTGAGTGAGTGAGTGAGTGAGCGGGAAATACAAATTCTGATATCAGTACATTCATCTGACAGAGACATTTTCTACAAAGTAGCGAGGAAGCAGAGGCACACCAAAATCTCACTAGTCGACTTAATCATGGTGGAGCATATACCCTTTACAGATGAAAACACCACCTGATAAACTGAAAAAGGAACTGCATATAGCAGAAATTGAGTTTGATGATATGCTGATTACTGATCATTGTAAACACACAGCTGCACAGTCAAGTCCCGTTTATAACAAAAAGGGAAATCCAGAAGGCAATGAGCAATCCTAATATGAACAATGCGCCAGACTGCAATGTAATAACAACTGATCACATCAATGACGGAGGTTCAATCATCATCATAGTTCTTGTTGTACTTCTGAATTCTACCATACAATTTAAAACAATCCCAGAAGAAATGAAGGTTGGAATCTTCACGCGGTTTATAAGAGAAAGGGTGGGTGGGGGTGTGTGTCGCCATCAGGCATATAACTACAGAGGGTTTACATTTGCCCCAGTTATTACCAAGTTCCTTGAGCTGATTATGTATGACAATATCTATGGCAGTAGTAATGGGGGGTTATGTGCGTCATTGTTCTTTTCGTTGGAATGTGTTTTTAACCAATCAAAACGCTCCATTTATATTCGCTAATGTTTGGAGAACAATGGCGAATGTATTCACACAAATGTGTGTGCGTACGTTCGCCGTTGTTCTCCAAATTCTTGAGAACAATGGCGCACAGCCGCACATGTATTTGAGAATCTGCAACACTCTGGAATGTTCTATTATTTTGAATTAGTTAACCCGTAGAAGTATAAAAGTTGTGTATTTTACGTTTGAACATAGTGGCGGCCCTCCCCCCTCCACGGTTATCTACCATGGTAGGTAATGTAAAAATAATAAGAGAGTAATGTAAAAGAATAGAGTTTAAGAGGTGGTCCGATAATGGAGGTCGTAGGAGGATGAGCAGGAGGAGGAGTTTGAGGATGAATGCAATGCCGGCCGGTCTCTGCTCGGCGCTGTTCTCTGCACGTATTTAAGCGCACCTGTCTAGCTCGCTGTCGCTATTTGTGCTTTTCTAAAGAAACGTATAGAGATTTTAAGAGAATAATTCTTAAAAAAACATTTTATATTAACGAGTAGTAAATTGCGTTAAAGACATAACAAAATGGCAGATAATTTAAGCGCTGATATTAAAGAATGTGAAGATGCTGTTAATGTGATTTTGCAGCAGATGCGTGATGCCGATGCTGCAAGATTAGACGTGGATCTATCCAATTCACCTGATGAAGATGTGGATCACCTTTTAAATCTGGGTTCTATGTTGTATGAATCCAACTTTTCAATTCCGCACATATCCGATGAACATAACGACGTTGCATTACGCGAAGTCATTCCTGAACTGTCTGATTCCGATGCTGATTTTTTCAATCATTTGGACGATTTATACGATTATGATGTAATCATACCTGAGCAACCTGCTTCTGTCGATGATCAAACCATGCATACTATAACTGAACAATCTATTCCTGATCTGAGTACCGTACCATCATCATTTGTTAATTATCCTCATAATGTATGTGACATAATTGATTCTAATTATTCGACCGATGTACGTGATGGACACGATCTAAATTTAATTAACGTTGTGCCTTTCGCTAATGACCTATCTCAGGAGTTAGTATGCCTTCTTAATGATTACGATGTAAATTTATTCTACGATGCATCCGTTCTTGACTTTCTTGTGCCTACATCTAATGACCTATCTCAGGATTTAGCATGCCTTCCTAACGATTCCGACCGAATTTTATTTGATAACGTGCCAGTTCCTGTCTGTATTGAGCCTACTGCTAATGACATATCACCGGATTTAGCATGCCTTCCTAACGATTCCTACCTAAATTTATTTGATGCCATGCCAGTTCCAGACTGTATTGTGCCTTCAGCTAATGACATATCGATGGATTTATCATGTCTTCCTAACGATACCGACCTAAATTTACGTGATGATGTGTCTGTCTGCATCGAGCCTACGACTAATGACTTATCACTGGATATAGCATACCTTCCTAACGATTCCGCTTATCGCATCGATGATCCTACTCATCAACCTCTTATTGACACGTGTGCAAATCAATCGACAGATGAAATTAGTCTCATCGCTGACGAAATCAGTCGATGTATATCAGAAAATATAGTGCTTACAGATGATCTACTTAATCATTATTTGCAATGCGTTCACCGCGATCATGCACAAATCGGAGGGTCGGTAGTTGATTATACCGACTATATATCTGTGGAGACTGTTCGCAAATACTGCCGTAAAAAGTTTCATCTCGAAGGTACTGAATATAATGTATCATTTAAAAGTTATCCTATAGCCGATACATCACTTTCTCATTCTGAGTTCGTGTCAGGCGTCTTTCAATCTTTGCTCGATACGTATAGCGAATATAGTAATGTTCAGTCGAATGATCACGTGAGGATCGAGTTGATTCACCCTTCTTTGGAAATGCTGATAGTGATGGATTTTAGGCTATGGAACGAAATTACACCTGACATTATTTTAGAATCAGTGGAAAAAGTCATTCAGTCAAATACTGATTGTAGGTTATCAGAGGGATTTGAATTTCACGTTTTTTGTGTAGAGGACTACAACTCGGTGGGCGAAATGATACTCTCCTAGGCGCGATCGATTCTAGACATTTAAATTTATTAAATTTACATTCATCCGATTTAGATGCGTACATGCGTATAAAAAGATGTATTATACCCGTATGCATCGAATCTCCATTCTGTTTCGCGGCAGGAATATTTTTATGAATACAATTTTTTGAGAAAATGAACAAATTAATCTCTGCAAAAGAATGGAATAATTTGATACGTAATAAAACATATTTGACGCATATGGCACGTGAATATCATACAACTTGTAATATTCCTGTACGCAAAATTAATAGTACTGATTGGAACAAATTTCAGGAACATTTTCACAATCAATTTTCTATTCAGGTCTACTCAGAGTCAACGCATGAACGCCTATTCGGTTGCGCTTCCCCGAGTTTACCGTGAATAAATCTTATGCATTCAGAACGTGATAATCATATATCCTTAATCACGTCTATGGCCACATTTCTTATGGTACGTAATTACTGTACGCAGTGTAATGCGTCATACTCTAATGATCACTCATGCACTGCGCGCTGTCGTAGTTGTCAGACACCTTATTCTGATAAAGGATCTTGCACTTCTACAGACACTACGCATAAGATAATGTGTACCGATTGTCATCGTAAGTTTTATAACCGTCAATGTATGTCGAACCATCTCTCTAATGGGACCTGCGAAATGGTTACGGCTTGCCCCAACTGTTTCAGTCGCATACGTAAAGATGACGATGAACACGTATGCGGTATGATAAAATGTCACGCGTGTAAAGAAAAGTATGTTATTACTGAAAATCATACGTGTTATCATAAAGTAATTGAAGAACCTATTATGTCATTATCCCACGCACGCTCTATGCGTACGAATGCCGACAATTGTAGGTACGAATGTTTTAAAAAATACATCATTTACGATACAGAAACATATTTATCGCCTATCGACAGTAGCAATACTAATATTCTAGCCGAGCATAAAGTCAATCTCGTGGTTGCCAACATATGTTGTGATGCGTGCCTCGAACAACCGCTCGAAGACGATGGCTCTACATGTCATCGAGGCACGAATTATGGATATGTTCGCTTTCATGTGTTAGACGCAGTGGATCAGTTCGTTAGCTGGCTGACACGTGTTACGGCTGTGCATGTCGGTAATCGTATCGTTAGAAAATATGTTTTCTCTGACTACTTGGTGATCGCTCACAACGCTCGTGCCTATGATTCTCTTTTACTCCTTCAATGCATTTGCAAAACCGCTAATACGCATCTTAAACCTACAAATATTATCATGCACGGTCGTTCAGTTCTCTCATTCGACGTAGGTACTATTCGGTTTATCGATTCCATAAACTTTTTTCCCCTTTCATTACGTAAGGTGGGCGATGCTTTTAATCTTTCTGTTCGAAAGGGGACATTTCCCCATCAGCTCAACACGCCTCAATATTGGGGTAAGGTAATACCCTTTCCCGAGAGGGAGATATTCTGTCCACAAAATATGAATGCGGATGAATTAAACGAATTTGATCGATGGTACAACTACCAGATATCTAGACACGAGCGCTACGATGTTGATAAAAATCTCATCGAATATTGTAATGATGACGTAACCGTCTTACATTTAGCCATGTCTAGATTTAAGACTTTATTTGCTGAATCGACGGATGGCCAAAACCCATTTGTGACAGGGATAACGCTAGCCGGAGCATGTAATGCGGCCTATCGCCCTTTATGGCTTCGACCTGAGAGTGTACAGACTATACCAGATTTCTCACTAAGAGCAAAACTTGCTTATAGTGTTTTGGGTGTAGAATGGATGGAATGGGTCAGTCAATGTGAGGGTCACGAAATCGCACATGCGCTAAATGGCGGTGAACAGAAAATATGCGGACATTATGTGGATGGAATTGATGTATCTGCAAATATTCTTTACGAGTTCTTAGGTTGTGAATTCCACGGACACGTGTCTGCTTGTTGCGGTGATAAGCGTGATACGACATATACACCATATGGCGATCAGACATATGAAGAAGCATATTCCGAGCTTCAATGTCGCATTTCCTTATTTGAATCGCGTGGATATATGGTGAGAATTATGTGGGAATGCGACTTTAAGAAACAAGTCACTGATTCCTCCGAGCTAAATGATTTTATCACCGAATTGGACTTAGCACACCCAATATCACCACGTGATGTACTATTCGGTGGTCGTACATCAGCGATTCGTTTATTTATGGAAGCAGATGAGCATACCACACTCGGATATTTAGACTGCGTTTCCATGTATCCTTCAGTGATGAAACAATGTCGTTTTCCAGAAGGGTCATATACGGTTCTAAGAGGCGATGACTTGAGTGATAAGACGGTGCATGACTTCTTCGGTCTTATTAAATGCAAAGTCCTTCCACCTCGTGATTTATACTTTCCCGTGCTACCTGCTCGAATAAATTCGTGACTCATGTTTGTACTATGCGACAAATGCGCAAAAAATGAACAATCTTCTGTATGCGAACATACGGAAGAACAGCGCAGTTTATGCGGAACATGGACTACTCCAGAGTTACAGTTAGCTATATGCAATGGTTATGTCATTAAAAAAATGTATGAAGTATGGCATTATCACGCGTCATCGCAATATGAGCCGCATGGCGACGATAGGTTATTTTCAGAATACATTAACCGTTTTCTGAAAATTAAACAGGAAAGTAGTGGTTATCCTGATTGTGTCTGTAGTGAGAGTGAAAAGGCTAATTACGTGGCTGACTATTATAAACATGAAGGAATACAACTCGACCCTGCCAAAATATCGTATAACCCGGGTTTGCGCTTTGTCGCTAAATCCTGTTTGAATATTTTGTGGGGACGATTTTCTCTTCGTGATCATAAAAAGAATAGCATGATATCAACATGTAATGGTCTACTCTCCCTTCTGAATGATAAAAGTAAAACTGTAGGCCCCATTACATTCCTGAATGATAGTCTTCTAATGGCATCCTATTCGGTCAATGACGAGTACGTTCAGTCACCATTAAATACCAACTGTATTCTTGCATCTTTCATGACAGCCTATGGCCGAATAAAACTGTATGAAGTCTTGTCCTTACTCGGACGCCACGTAGC
The DNA here is from genome assembly GCA_034401795.1 of Chaetoderma sp. LZ-2023a. Classification (NCBI taxonomy): domain Eukaryota; kingdom Metazoa; phylum Mollusca; class Caudofoveata; order Chaetodermatida; family Chaetodermatidae; genus Chaetoderma; species Chaetoderma sp. LZ-2023a. The sequence goes on from CM067372.1 coordinate 57,102,607, forward strand.
CTATCACGATACGGATTCGGTAGTATTTAGTACACGTGAAGGTGAGCCAACCATTCAAGATCGAAGTGGGTATCTAGGTTCTTGGACGAGTAAAATCCCCTCCGATTACGAATTAACAAGTTTTTGCGCACTCGGTCCAAAAAACTACAGTTATGAAACGAAGCGTCGAGGCGATCCATCGATCGTTAAACAGGTGACGAAGGTTGAAGGTTTAACGCTCGGTACCCAACAATCAAAACAAGTTAATTTTGATACAATGAAAAAATCCATTGATCAAATTATAAACGATGGTGGAATTACGGATAGTAATAGCGTACTATTAAGCCATCCATCAAAGATCACGCGCACCGATCATTTTAGAATTCTTTCAGTAAGTAGCAGTAAGATTTTCAGACCCGTCTTTAAAAAACGAATTTTGAAACTGGGAGATTTATCATCAGTACCATACGGTTACACTAGCGTAATATAAATAGCATCAATGCACTTTTTTCAGTCAGTACGTAAACAATGTCGGTGTCATCCATGTCCGCCAAAGCCGCACTAGCTGCTCACGCTATGATAACAAATATTGCTAGTCTGTGTAACGCTGATAAGGATAAGATGCGTACGTTGATTACGAGGAGCATGCGGTTCGCTTTAAGAGATGACAAAATTAATGCCGGAAGAATTATACTCATGTCTGAAATTAGCAAGGGTTTATTAACCGAATATGGGATAGACATAGAGCATTGGGTTCGCGTATTATTGCTGCAAAGCTACATTAATCGATGTCTTTCTCATTCATAACTTATGCTTAGTTATCGCACGCATTACTAGCCTTATATTACCACATAAATATTATGACTGAAAGTTGTTATCATATGCCATGAACTTACAGTCAGATAGTTTTCAAAATATTTTGCGCATCCATTGATAATACGCGTCGACTTTAGTGTATCGAGTCTCTCAGCCGTGTAATGGTTAACAGTTGGTCGTGCGCGTTATTGCTCATAAAGTGTGCGACGGTAGAAGATGGTGTCTTGTACCGCGCGAATATGTACGTTATTGATCGAACAAATGCGCTCCATAAATTCAAATTAAGCGTGTCTATGTACGTCATTGTAATGCACATGTTCCTCTGTACGCCATTGTATGCATGGTATTTACGCCAGATGTCATTCAATCCGTGTGCGGATGTTCGTTATTGTTACTAATGATATATAAATGCAGCAGTTTCACGCTATGATTATTCATTCTCCACGATGTCGTCTGATCCTTGCTTTAAATATTTAAATCGCTCGGTGATTTGGTGTGATCTTGGTAATTTGCATAAAGCGCGAACAATACGTTTTGGCGAAAAGTGGTGTATCGATCTACGGCAGTTTCATCCTGACAGTTATCCAACTAAACGCGGTTTATATCTCAGCGTAGCAGCGTTTAAACAGCTGTTACATATCATACCCGATCTTGAAGACATGGTAAAACGTGCTATTTACATATTCTTTGGACAATTCTGTTCGTATTTCTATCTGTGACGAATTTCCGTGTATTGACATATGCTATTTTTCCTGCTCTGATGCAGAACCACGTGCCACATGCTGCGGATTATACCTGCAAGACAACGAGTGGGAATTATTGAAACAGAACTCGAGTAATTTGCTGGCAGCATTACCTAACTTTTATGCGCCACCCAACGTGAGCGGTGACGAGTTGTTTAGCACGATACCTCAGTGCTTTTACGGTGTGAAAATGTGAGAACATGAATAACATTCCAACCACTAGTGATTCCGCAGAGATGTCTAATCACGATACGCTTACTATGGACGCTATATACCTCGATGAGGTTTTAAGCGATGACGAACTAAATCTCGTCGATGACGATACCGTCAAATTGTGTTACTATTGTAAAACCATGTGTCAGCCACACCATTATTGCCCTACAGATCATGTGCAAATGATTAGTCAGAAATTATTCGCATCCATGCTGTGTGAAAAGATACATCCGTTGGTTGTGCGAGATTGTTACGGATGTCTAGTAAATCATCCGAGTCAACGTGAACATTCATGTTTAGGGATTGATGTTGACCTTAATCTAATGGACAATTTTGAACTGTATAATGAGTCGGCATTATTAGAAATGGACGAAGACGAATATTGCGCTCGACTAGCCAGCCATTACTATATATGCGAACATTGTACTGATCTGTACCATATGTGTATGACGGAATGGTATAGGTACATTGTGGATGTAATATATGAAAAACAGATGTTGGCGCCATAACTATAATTAATATTAATTTATTTAGTTTTATTTAAAATTAACCGCGTGTTTTTAAGCATTAAAACACTAGGATAATTTTTAATAAAATCAAATACGTATTTTATTTTTTTAAATAACATAATTAATTGTTTTATTTTGTCAATCGTAGCTTTGTAAAATATGATGTATTTGGTGTGTTTTTTCGTATCTTTGTAACGATATGTATTATTGATGTCTGTATTAATAAAAAACTTTTAAAATCGGATTTCGTTTGTGCAGTACTAGCACCTAGCTCTCTCTATCTCTTTATCTGTCGCTAGCGACTCGCTATTCACTCCCCTGCCTCCTCCGTACGTGTTGGTATGCCCGCTTTTCACTTGACGAAGGTGCTTGATGGAGCGTGCCATAGCTATTCTTTAGAGAAGAATGGTCCAGGTGAATGAATGATAGAGTGAGCTGAATAGCGCATACTTAAATAAAACACTGTTAGACGGTTTTTGTTCAATTTCATGACAAAATATTCACTGAATATCGTGTTTATTTTTGTAACTATTTAAAGATGTTATGGAATCGTCGCACAAGTATCTGATGTCATAATCATACACTTAAATGTTCATAGCATTTCTGCTCCATAGTGTGGCTCCATAGTGTGTATATGATGACACAATTCTTAAACATACATAGCATTTCTCCTACGTCACAAGTATCTGACGTCACAATCATATTATTTCTCCTAATTTTATGATACAATTTTTAAATGGACATAGCATTCCTCCTACGTCTCGAGTATCCGAGGTCGCAAACGTAGTATTTCTCCTAATTTTACGTCACAATTCTTAAATGGACACAGCATTTCTCCTGCATTACGAGTATCTGACGTTGCAATCATAGCATTTCTCCTAATTTACGTGACATTCTTAAATGGACATAGCATTTCTCTTACGTCACGAGTATCCGATGTCACAATTCGTAATGTTCGCTAACCATCAAGCATTGATAAGGTATTCGCAGAAGAGTAACTACATATTACATCGTAGTGACGGTTCACACACATCCACGTACGCCTAAGGTATATATATATATATATATATAAATATATATATGCACATGAGCATATACCTTCTTAGTCGTACATGGACACACATGTGACGACGCTATGGCATCAACGCTTGACTGTAATACGATGTTACGGCACCCATTTACTATGATTGTCTGCGGTCCAATGCAGTGCGGTAAAACTGAGATGATAAAAGCACTAATAAGAGATCCCTATGCCATTACTCCCCTCCACAGAGGATTGTGTACTGCTACGGTGCGTGGCAAGATGGGTATAACGATTTGGCAAAAGAAGTTGAATTTAAAGAGGGTGTGAATGTTGAACTAGACAGAAGTTGCAGAACATTGGTGGTGCTCGACCATTTGATGAATAAATGCGACGAGAATGTAGCCAACCTATTTACAAAATGTTCTCACCATGAGAATTGTAGCATAATATTTGTCGCACAAAATCTGTTTCACAAGTCTCGCAATCAACGCGACTTATCAGTTAACTGTCACTACATGGTATTGTTTAAGAATCCCCGTGATGCGTCATCCATTCATTCTTTATCTAATCAGATGTACCCAGGCAATACAAAGTATTTGATCGAATCATATAAGGACGCTACACGCGAACCTCACTCATATCTACTCCTAGATTTGAAACAGACGACACCTGACAATATCAGACTCCGTTCACCTGTTCATCCGAAGGAGGGGTGCTACGTTTACATACCTAAGAAAAATGGTGTCACGTAAAACGGAACGCCATTTACCTATGCTGCAATATTCGGCTAAAGTAAAGCCTTCAATTAGAAATGATGTAATCAAACAGTGTTCGAACGAATTGGTGGATGTACTATGTGAATCATGCCTAAACGTATTACATGGGAATGTTCATCTCACTAAAATACGCTACAAGCAGCTGAGTAAATACAAAGCGAAAATGCATACGCTGACTAGTCGCGGCGTGCCATATGCACGTAAAAGAAAATTGCTACAAACAGGTGGATTTTTAGGCGCCTTATTACCAGCGGTGATCGGTATGCTAGCACCATTAATTGGTAAACTGTTCACATGAAAAGATGAACATACACGTAAAATGGCGCTAGTTCCTCACGAATTGATAGGTAATTTAAATGAACAGAGTAAAATATCATTGCTACAGAGAGATCCATCGATACGTAAAGCTATTAGTCTCGACAACGAGATATCCAATATATTAACCAGACACGATCTGACTGAAAATGAAAAAGCAAAATCATATTCGTAAGTATTGGATAAGTATAGGCATTATTATCAGCAAACGCAAGGACAACAAAAATATCAACCATTACCTCTACAACCCATAACTAACTACAATGCACTTCCCGCACAAATACTTGAACGTACGATGAGGGGAATACCAAAAACGTACAAGACAAAAGCCAGTGGAGTAATTGATATTTTACGTTCGGTTCCTGAACGTTTTCACGTTAATGATTTGGGCGAAGTGACAATAGAGGGTACGTTTTTCCCAAAAAGTAATGTACTCGACCTGCTTACAAACGTAGTAGCGCATGTTCGTAAACCTCTTATGGCTGGTATGCGTGATCAAGCGGAGGGAAAGTTTCTTAATCTGTTACGCGAGCTAAACATACACCGCAGATTTGTAGGGCAAGAGAAAGCGATGAGACAGATATATAATGGTGCAGAAAAGGATGTTAGTGCCAGTGAGTACACGTCTATGCCCATGAGCAAAAGAATACGTAGAAAGAGTTCTCTAGCGGACATAAGGAAGAAAAAGCGACATTCAATTCCGGTGTGGGTAAATTTAGATAAGTCATGAATGGTGCTAAATTGGCGAAAGTATATTTTGATCCGAAACATTACGCGTCTTTTGGTGGGAAAGAAAAGCTATATAATGCGTTCAAAGGTAAAATACCTCGCAACTACATCGACAAATGGTTAAAACACCAAGAAGTATATACCCTACACAGACCGCGGAGAACAAAGTTTGACAGGCGAAAAATAAGAGTTTCAGCCGTTGATGAACTATGGCAGGCAGATCAATGCTCGATGGGCATGCTGGCAACAGAGAACAACAATGTGTTATATTTGCTATGCGTAGTTGATGCCCTTTCAAAATATGCATGGGTGGAATGCCTGTTTAGTAAAACATCGCCAGCAGTCAAGAAAGGGGTAGAATCAATATTGGAGCATACTGAGCGTCGCCCACACGCTATTCAAACAGACAAAGGGGGTGAGTTCGTAAACTGTGTATTGAAAAAATATTTGAAAGATAATGGAATACATTTCTACACTTCTCAAAATGAAATGAAAGCTGCAATGGTAGAGCGTTTTCAACGCACGCTGAAGGGACGAATATACAGATACATGACGCATAAAAATACACGAAAGTATATCGATGTATTACCCAGTTTAGTCACCACATACAATAACACAACGCATTCCAGTATGCTCATGGCTCCTACCAAAGTCGACCATAGTACGGAGTTAATCGTGTGGAGAAATATATATGGAAAGAAGACGAAGAAACGTTCCAAATCTAAAAACAGCCCTACTCAAGGCGACCATGTTAGAATATCACAAGCGAAAATGCCATTTGAAAAAGCATATCACGGGCAATGGAGTCGCGAATTGTTTAAGGTGTGTGAGGTGCTTACAGACAAATATCCATACTTATATAAATTAGAAGACTATGGAGGTGACCCGATTATTGGTACTTTTTATCTTGATGAGATACAGCAAGTGATAGAAGAAAATGATAAAGAGTATGCCATGGAAAAAATACTGAAAAGTAGAAAAAATAAAAAGGGACAACGCGAGTATCTGGTAAAGTGGCTCGGTTACCAGGATAAGTTTAACACGTGGGTTAATGAACTAAGCACTATACATCATTGACAATGGATGAATATATGGAGAGAAGATCGGATCAGAGCATGTGGCGAATGCTGGGTTCGCGAGTACCGAAAGAAGAAATAGTATACCTAGCTCAAATTATAATAATTTATATCGTAATCATTACATGTATCGTGAATCTGAGTATACAAAATGGGCAATCAGGCATATGGATATCGCTTTTGAGCAGATGTCTAGGGTATATATTGCCTAGTCCGCGCATAAAGACGTCCATACATCATTCAACTCAGAATGAATGAGGATCAGTTTTACATAACGCTTCCGAGCAATAGTAGTACCCAGTTCTTTCCAGACAATAAGATATCAGAGTTTCGAACATGTCTGCAAACTCCATTAACATTAGATGGCAAATGGGAAGTGGGCCTCTCGAGTGTGTTATATCCGAGGAGTTGGCTTACTATTGCGAAGGAAAGTTTTATACAAATATACGCATTTACTAAGAAGAAGATAAAGAAGAAGAAGAAAAAAGATAGCGTTGCGTCAGAAGAAATTAGCAAAGATGTCGCCTGTACGTCAGAAATAGAAAAGACATCAGCTTTTCCACTAGTTTTAAAAGATGGTTTCGGTAATCCACGTAGTGCCGATCGGGGAAAAAGGTTACGAAATGCTCTGGGAAAAGATGCGCGAAATGATAAAACAAATAATAACGGTAAAAAACGTTTATGTAGAAGCGAAAATTATTATTATGTGCAAACAGAAGCTCCATTTATCAATGTACCGAAAGGGTACTATGCCGTAAAAAATATGGTAGACTATCTAAATGGCCAGATAGAGAGCAAGACAAGATTTAGACGCAAAAAAAATATTTTTCAATTTTTACTTGCATCACACGAATCTAGTTTCTCTCATGGTTAAATTTAATTACGCTATACGTTTAGGGAGAGATGTAGCAAATTTAATCGGATTCGGAGGAAAAATACATATGGGCCCTATAGACTTTAAAGAATCATTTCGTTCAAATCGTGAGGGTGGTCCTACGACCGCGTATATATACTGCGACATAGTCTCACACAGCATGGTAGTCGATACTTCCACACAGCTACTCAGAGTGATACCCGTTTCTAGTACAGATGGAGGAAAAGATATATGTCAGTGGACATTTCCTGATATTCAGTACTGTACTGTGTCAAAGAACTACATCGATACTATTGGAATACTTATAACGGATAGAACTGGCGCCAATGTCCCATTCAAGGACGGAGCATCGCTGAGTGTACTCTGTTTGCATTTCAGACGATGACGACAATGATAATGAGAGGGACATTAAGAGGGCCGATTAGAGGAAGAACGAACGCACCAGCATTGGCTCGTTACTGCGCGAGTCAAGCGGATCATGGATGTATTCCAGTTTTTGTAGGCGCGCGATACCAATCAGGACATGGACTCGGTAATATCTTAGGTGCTCTATTACGTTCAGCAATACCTTTCGCAAAAATGTGGCTAAATCTGTAGGTAAACAAGCTCTTAGTGCTGGAATCGGACTAGCCGAGGACGTAATGGCTGGAAAAAATGTTAAAACGGCATTAAAATCGAGAGCAGGTGGTGTTGCCAGGTCTTTGATACCGGAAGCTGTAACAGCGGTGCGAGGTGGTTTAAGACCACCTCAACCTAAACATAAAAAGAGGAATAATACGCGTAATGCTCAGTCAATGCGTGCGATACCGAAGAGGAAGGGTCGCAATAGACGTCAGAGAAAACAAGCTGATATCTTTAATTAACAAACAACATGGAACTTAATCAGATCTGCGAGTGCTCGAAGAGCAAATTAGACATTTTTCAGATGTGTCCCATAGTGACGACATTGGAGTCTAAAAAATGGGAACTGTTTCAGCCTGTATCTAGTTTATCAGATAGTGGACCGATCGAGTTTTACGTCAGTGGGTCTGCCGATAGATATTTAGATCTTACGCAATCTTATCTTTCGATTAAAGTTAAGCTAGTAAAGCTAGATCGAAATGGTGATGAAAAGACACTCGAGGCGAATGACCTGATAGCTCCTGCGAATAATCTTTTGCATACGATGTTCTCACAAGTGGATGTTTTTTTGAATGGAAAGCATGTCAGCGACTCGAACGAAAATTATGCTTTCCGCTCGTACATCGAGACGTTACTAAATTATGGCAGCGATACCGCATCCTCGCATCTACAACTTGCTGGATGGAAAATAGATGATGCCGGCGAATTTGATAATATCGACGATACTAACTTAGGTTTTCAAGCACGTAAAAGAATGATGGAGCAGAGTAAAACAGTGCAATTAATAGGCCGCATACACAGTGATATGTTTCTGCAGGACCGATTCCTGCTCGGTTCCGTTGATTTAAGAGTACGCCTACAGAGGAGTAAAGATGCGTTCGCCATTATGGCCGCGGAAGGAGTGAGTCCTAAATTGAAAATAATGTCGGCTAACTTATTTGTACGCAAAATTATCCCATCATCAGATCTGCTAGTGGCGCACGCCGTTACTCTGAGACAGACAAGCGCGATATATCCTATTCGCAGGGTAGTGTGTAAGACTTTTACAGCACCTAGCGGTGTTATGAGCATCGATAGAGATAATATATTTATTGGTCAGCTACCTACTAGAGTATTTTTCGCTTTTGTACCTAATGATGCCTATAATGGTGTGGTGCATAAAAATCTGTTCTTGTTTGATAACAATATCACTATCTATGCAACATGTTATATAAATGGAGAAGAGGTTACAACATCGCCAATACGTCCTTCGTTTAGCGACGACATTTACTCGGACGCTTATTTCTCACTATTCAGCAGTACTGGGGTGTTATTCAAAGACCGTGGCTACCTGATAAATAAGACTCAGTTCAGACATGGAACCACATTGTTCGCATGGGATTTTACGCCAGATCTAGCTGATTCAGGGCATCGCTACCCTACACGTACTGGTTCGCTAAGAGTGGTCTTCCATTTCGCTCAAGCACTTGCCGCTACAACCAATGTAATTTGCTATGCTGAATTTGATAATACAATAGAAATTGGATCAGACTTCAACGTATTAACAGATTATTAACAAATATGTTGAATACATTTGAAATAGAGGATCTATTATTCACCGACAATAAAATGCGTGAACACTTTCTCAGTGTTTTTCCAATTGACAATGTACCCACACATATTAAATATCTCCCGGCCTCATTAGTAATAAACACGCATCCCAGCAATAAATCCGGACAACATTGGGTGGCGGTTTATTACAGTAGAAATGGAAATGCTGAATACTTTGATCCATATGGAAGACGCCCTTCTGATGGAAGAATGATATCAAATGTACAAAATGGTCACCGCGCGTGTGTTTATTATTACAACAATGTAAGTGTTCAACCATCCGTGATGACAACTTGTGGATATTATTGCATATATTTCTTATACCATCGTTCGAGAGGTGTACAAATGGAACACATATTATGGGCCCTAAGAAACAGAGACAAAAATGACGTGATAGTGAAATGTCTGACGCGCAGGATTATGAAGAAAAAATGATCATATTTAATGTATAATTATTTATGTACTACGTTTACTTTTTAATTATCGTGAATAAATGTCGCTAATATTTATCATAAGAAAAATGCACGTGTCAATAAAAAAATACATTTTGTAAAAATATGTTATTATTTCTTCGTGTTCCCTTCTCACCCCTCACCCATCCCCCGCTATTTTGATAAAAATATGTAATGGTAAACTAGGCACGCGAGGCATACCACAATGATCCAAAGATCCGTAATTAATCGTATTCACATCGCGACAATGACAAAATACGGACATATTTGAATACAGATGAAACCATATGACGTGCTCTGTAATCGAATGCTGTGTATCAATTCCAGTTTTCTATAACTGGAATGTCATTCAAACACGGTGCGATAGTAATGTTTTGTAAACCGATGATGTTAAGCAGTGGAGAAAAAGCACGTGACCGAAAGAAGGGCGTGTTCAGATTGGAAAGATAGTTTTACTGACAGCACATATTTTAGCTATAAAAGCGAAATGCGCGCGACTAGTAAGGCATACAGCTTTTTGAATTTGTCAAAACACGTAAAATGGAATCTCAATTATGCGATCGATGGAGAACGATAGGTTCTACACCTATCAATTGCGGTTGCATCCGATTGAACCAATATAAAGAGGTTGCAGTACGGCAACCATTTGCAATGTCATTGCATGAAATCCGTAACCGCTGGAGAGAATATCTAGCGGATCCGAACGAACGCAATTACAACAAATGGTTGCATACGAAGTACCTACTTCGTAATGATTGTTGTACGTGTATGTGGTGCAAACAAGACAGAAGTTATCAATTGCATTAATTGAGATAAAAATATTTACGTTAGCAAAATAAAAAGAAAAGAAAAATAGGCCTCTTTTTTAAGGGGCCACCAATAAACCAAAATTATGTTACATACACCCACACACAAACGGGTACATAAAAATATGCACACACGCACGCACGACGTACTGCACATAGGGGACAGGGAAAAAGGGAACACGGGTGACAAGTGGCATGCACATAGAACCACGCGCGCGTCATCATGCGCATATCATAACATGCGTGAGGGTCTGCGCAGTACATGCATGTGTTGGTGCATCAGGTGCGTGCATGTGGGTACGTATGCGGAAAAAAAAGAAGGTAGGACACCCTTGTGGATGATGGATCAGTAACAGATTTACAATGATACAGACGCATTCAACCACATATTTCACCATGGGTGAAACCTTTCGTCGTGGTACATACCAACGACATTATTAGTTCACGAGGAAACAGGTATTGACAAAATCTAACATCGCATGACCTTAAAGCAAATGAAGCAGCCATGTTTAATGTTAATATGAGTAATGTGCGAACACACCATAAATATGCATAAAGCACTCGCGCACAAAACGTGATATTCTAATAATTACCCACGGGAATTAGTACATATGTCCACTCGGCTAAGAACTAGGAAACGATATGATATTGTATCCAGAGCACAAAGCTGGACGCATTCGCAACTACAAAGTAAAATCTCCTAGCGATTAGGGGATAATTCAATAGTAATTTTGAATATTTCTAAAAACCTGCATAGTACGAGACTTGAGGTACTAACACGTTCTTTCATTATTAACACATGGTATGTTTGTATCTCGATTCAAGCTTGATCTCACGGCTATTCAAAACGTATGGTTAAATCATACACAACAAATAATCCTTTTAGCATAAGTACGCTCTACATACAATTCTATAAACGGTACCCTCAGAGATATAATGACCACATTTTAACTGTCGTGCAACATCTAAAACGATTGACGTTATTGCAAAGTATTTAAAAAACAATGTGTGCGTCATGACGGTTAAAAGTCAATCAAAATATTCGACAAAAAATAGTTTTTCTAATAACGTTAGCGACGTCAAATTAATTTCAAAATATTCAACAGTTTACCTGTATGGTATCGATAGAAAATGAACTATATATTCATCGGTATTAGGGTTAACTTCTTTTTAACCCATGATACAATCCATCACCACCAAGTCTTGGTTACCATTCCAACCGTACATACCATTAATACATTATTTTAAATATTTTGATGCTAATCTGTCTGGTAGCTGTTGCTAACTAACAGCATACAGACAGTCTCTAAATATTCTACAGTTTACTTATAACGTTAGCGACGAAACAGTCAAATTATTTTCAAACATCAATACCGTAATTCCTCTTACATCCTCCTCCTCATACGACCTCCATTATCGGACCACCTCTTAAACTCTATTCTTTTACATTACTCTCTTATTATTTTTACATTATCTACCACGGTAGATAACCGCGGAGGGGGGGAGCGCCGCCACTACATTCAAATGTAAAATACACAACTTTTATACTTTTAAGGGTTAACTAATTCAAAATAATAGAACATATCAAAGTGTTGCATATTCTCAAATACGTGTGCGGCTGTGCACCATTGTTCTCAAGAATTTGGAGAACAATGGCGAACGTATGCATACAAATTTGTGTGAATACATTCGCCATTGTTCTCCAAACAATAGCGAATATAAATGGAGCGTTTTGATTGGTTAAAAACACATTCCAACGAAAAGAACAATGACGCACATAACCCCCCATTACTACTTATGGCCTCGTCTCAGCTACAGAGCATCCATTGGAATTTGGCTTCACTAAATGAATAGCACCAGTCTACAGCGTCCTCGTGTTACGAGAAACAGTACTTCACATTAAAGATAAAGGCGTGCAGGTCCATGTTGCCTTACTGGACGCCAAGGTAGCACGTAACACAGTTAACCATGAGATCCTCTTCAGAAAACCTTTCTTCCTAAGGATGTATCCGACGCGTTGGCTCCTGGTATTCACAGAAGAGCTGTAACAAGAGTCAGATGAAAAAACCCTTTTCAGCTGATGACGTCGCCATGATTGCAAACAGGGAACATAACCTCCAAGCCTTGTTAAACATTGCCTCAATGTACAACTTAACTCACAGCTACCAACTACACCAACAAAAGTACTGTTCTGACAACTGGCAAGCGCAGTACACAAGCCGTCAGAATACACAATGCTGTAGTATCAAAAGTGAGCACAGCTTCCCATCTCGGAATCCAGCGTGATAATTCTCTGACTAGCGCAACACTTAAAATTCAGGCAAGCATATAAAGCATGGGGTGTCATGTCTGCACCACCTGGAGCCGTGTTACACTGCGTTAATTTCCCTAGCCCAGCGTCCTGCTTGCATCTAATCGAGACATATGTTATCCGCGTCCTGACATATGGTATGGAGACATTAATTCTCTCTCAGAGTAATATTGAACATAAATATTCTACAGAAAGAGCCTTAAGCAGATCCTGCCACTTCCGGAGAGAGTAGCACAACCAGCACCATATATACTATTAAGCGCACTGTCAATAGAGCCAAAGATAGACCTACAAACGTTGACCTTATTGTGTACCATATTGTGCAAAAGATGGTGGTTTCCTTTTCGATCTCTGCATTCGCCAATTTGTCGTGAAAATCTAGTTAACAAGAACTGGTTTGATGAAGCCAGAAAACGATCTTCCGTCAAGCCATGACCTGTGAACAACAACCAGTAGCATTGGTTCTATGCACTCATCAGTCGGCCCTCTTTCCAGGGCATGTACGGGTGTAAGAGCGCTTCCTATGCAACTGTGCCTTTTAACCGGAACCTATATCCTTCACGCCAAATAGAGCAGCGTTTAACCAATATAATGTCAAACCAAACTGTCCACTATGTAACAATGAAGACGAGACGTATGCTCACTTTCTATGTCGATGTCCTGCGTTTCATTATACGAATACAAACGCATATCACTAGTTTTGGAACACTACAACATAAAAAAGATGATGAAACGATATAATAGTTATCAAGTATATTTAAAACAAGAGGCCCAAGGGGGCCTATGTCGCTCACCTGGAGCGCTGTGCATTTTTGTCAAAAATGTTGGTGGGTGGTTTAGGAGTAGTCTTTTAAATGAGTTTGTGGACATATTTGCAAGTCCAATATGGCCGCCAGACACGCTATATTTTGATTGGTCCACTTCTGCCATGTTTCTGACGTAGTGCTTTCCCTTGAACAAACTTTAATGGCACTCAGTGCCCAATCATATCTCCTAAGTTTCGGCCCATCGGCTCAGTGGTTCTGGAGTTGTTTTGGCAGAAAATAGGTTACCCAAGATGGCCGCCAAACCTTTTGGCCAATCAAGTTGCAACTTGGTGCAGCTCTGGATGATATTTCATGCGTTTTGAATTGATCCCCCAAGTGGTTTTGGAGATGATTTTTAAAGACATTTCTAAAAGTCGACCAAAATCCAACATGGCGTGAGAATACATTTTAAATTTCCCATTACTTTAGTATGGGGGATTTTGGCGGGCAAATGATCCAAGATGGCCGCTAAACCGTTTATCCAACAGTCTCGAAAATGGCAAATTTGAAATCACAATACGCAAAAAACATACATAATAACCAATTTCGGCCTCAAAATCAATCAAATAAAAAATTCCAATATGGCAACCAAACACACTATATATTGATAGGCCCATAGCGGCCAGTTTTTTTGACAGATTAACTTCTATTGAACAAAGTTTCATGGCCCTTAGTCCCTAATCATATATCACAAATTTCCGCCTGATCGCTTCAGCGTTTCTGGGGAAGAAGTTATTTTTGCGAAAACGAGGTCATCCAAGATGGCCGCTGAACCATTTGGTCAATCAAGTCCCCTTGAAGAAACTTGGGTGAGCTCGTGCCCTCAAGCGGTTTCGGAGAAGAAGATTTTTAAAGATATTTCTAAAAATCGGCCAAAATCCAAGATGGCCGCGGGCCAAATTAGCCGATCTGCTTCATTTGAACAAACTTGGATCCCTATGCCCTAAGGATGCTTCCTGCCAAATATAATTGAAATCGGCCTAGCAGTTCTTGAGAAAAAGTCGTTTAAAGGAAAAGTTGATTGATTGATGGACGGACGGACGACGGACGGACACACGATGGACGGTCGCCACGACATAAGCTCATTTGTCCTTTCAGACCAGGTGAGCTAACAACAAGTAAATGGAGACAGTGGTATAGTCCCGTCAACCTCTAAGATATTAGGAGTTCACCCACCAACACAAAGATGTGAATTGTATTGTTTGCTTCTATATTTTTTCTATCTCTCAGTACCGCATCTGTAGATGTGTACGTTTTGCAATCTATTCACGCTAAATTGTATGTGTAATTGTATGTCTGTTTAATTGTAGGTGTCCACTATCACTATAGGCAATGCCCTCGGCGGACAACCTGCATTGTAAACATGTAAATTTGTATTCAAAAACATATAAATAATCTTGAATCTTGAAATTGCAATATAACATTTCTTCACTATGCATTTCAGAAACTGTAGATTAATTTATTAGAAGTCTAGAAACATCTAGTTTGGGGAAATATTCTTAATTTGCATATATGCAAAAAGGCCGTCAAATACTGTTATTTGGTCATATAATCACACCTAGTAAATATTTCATGTGGTTTAAAATGCTACGCTTTAGATTTAGACCGCAGTTACAAACCTATCCAGCACGATGACTGTAATTGCCATTTATTATGCGCGGGTATTTCTATTGTTACGTGTGACATATTCGACTGATTGAAAGGAAACATTTCACATTCTTGTCTCAAGTAAACCTATCTTATCTACCAAACTGATAATATGTCTACATGGGGACATTTAAAAATAGTATTCTAAAGAAAATGACGGAACAGATGAACCACTCAAAAGGCGGTCACAATGGCGCACGTTATACTACTATACTGCAAAGACGAATCTATATTAGATATTTTGTCACAAGTAAACGTGTATCTTAACCAAATATTATCCTGTCATTAATCTGTCTATCTTATGGACACTATCAGAATAATATAGTACTATAAACACAATCATGTAACAGAAGTATGCTCTAAAAAGAAGTCAGAAAGGGGCTCACTATACAATCAACCCTGTATATAACGGCCATCTGCCTTTGGGACCATACGATGGCAATTTTTACAGCGGTTTGTCGAAATCAATTCAACATAGTAAATGATTTGTATTAAGAGATCACCTGTCTTTAGTGACCACTCCTTAGTGGTCTGAGAGATGTCTACCAGACAGGGTTAACTAGACAACTAAGGCTTAACGTGTTGCTTCAGATTCTAATAAACTATTACAAGTAGTTGATCCATGATTACTGTCTACTGGTGGCATATATTAGCAAATCCCTCTGCAAATCACATAGAACAATGGACCTTTCCATTTTTAGCTATGCCCCGCCCATCACTAGCTAAGCTCCACCCACACATTTCGCCGTGTTGGGATTAATCGATCCCCGAATGTCATAGCTATCAATTTCCTGAAAAGTATACATGGAAGCTGTTGAATATTTTGTAACCAATCTGACTGGGTGCTGTTGCTATAGTTTCAAAATATTCAACAGAATATTTATTAAATAGTAAAAGCAAACAATTTGTACAACAACGCATAGACCGTCTTCAAATATGCGTTCCTGACGTACTTATCGACGTCATTCATGACGTCATTCATTATGATGTCATTGTACACATCACGCAGTTCATTATGACGTCATATGATGGGTGGGTACTCTGGAAAGGTGAATTTTGAGAAGTGTCTTATGGGCATTATCCTTGTCTGTCTGAATGGGAACTCATCTACTGTTAACTGCTTTTAAACTCTACGCCAGTGGACCTATATGCGTGACGTGAACGTGCTGGTAAACATAAGGACGATCATACTTAGCAGCTGATGATGGTGGAGGTGGTAGAGTTTGAGACTGTACACAAATTGTAGTACGTGTAGCTGCTTTCTGGTGGAGGCGCTGTAGTCTCGGATAATCCAATGACGCAGCTGCGATACATTTGTACAGACATACCATAAAAGATTCGCCTGCAGCTATAATCGCCTCATTGCCAGCATTCTCATTAAGAAATACACGAGATTGGTGCAAATATGGAAATTGGAGCGAACAAGCTTTAGAGCCGCACTTTTACCTTTACCAAATACCCGTGAAGTCATACTACATTTAAGAATAACATGGGAGATATTAGGTCACTGCAAACATCTCTACACACGACATTTCTAATTAATTTTAACTTCCATCCCATTGGATTCTTCTGTGCTCCTGTATTTCCCTCAGGCATGAAGATGTCGCCCAACTCATCGCAAACATGGTAGCAGCGCAGTATGAGCAGATCTGTGTCGTCACCCACAAGGACAGTTTGATATTTCACTGCACATGTTACTGTAGATTGTACTACCAGAATATCCGCATCACTTTTGGCATAGTGTGTTTCACATCCGCATTGCTCTATCTTAGGACCGATTAACTTTATGAATATCAGTTTGTTTGTTTGTTTGTTGGAAAGGAAACATCTTCCTTCTTAGATTTCATGGCCATATCATGTGTGTAGCTTACTGATGCTCCCACATGTCCTGCTGTACGCAGTTGGTAGATACTGTGATTTGTAGATAGCTCTTCATATCCATCGAAAACAATGACTGGGAATCCATGCTTTCTGTTAACGTAGTCAGTGTATTGATTGCAGATATCATTGTAAATTGTGCCCAGTTTCCATGGAATACCCCATCCAGAACATACTGAACATCATCCTTTGGTCCTGGAACACCATGGAGTACCAGAGACCAGATTGCACATGTCAAGGCTGGTTTATTTCCCGGTCTCATAATGAGCTTACTTTTCGGAATAATGTTGATGGATAAATGCAGGGCTCATTTTGGAATATTTCAGGAAGTTGATTATTCCAGGTCCCGGCAAGAACAAGTCTTTGAAACAACAACTGCGAATCGATCTAAAGTATCTCATTGTTAATTTTGATGGCTGAAATAACATTAAGAGTTGGTCGTGCTTGGTCCTTCTGCTTAAATGTGTTATAGTTGTTGCTGACTAAACAACTGAGGGAACGACGGCGGCACAGAAAAATCTAAAGTGCTGGAACATAAAATTGATTAGAAATGTCTTGTGTAGCGATGCTTTCAGTAACATATTATTTGCCCATGGTATTCGGCAATGACTATACGGTTCCTCTGGCGCTGGATTGGAATGTAATTGACAGAAGATTGGAGCCCAGTCAGACAGACAAGGATGCAGCCCCCGAGATACTTCTCGAAGTTGTTTGATGTAATTGCAAAATACGATGTGAAAGTATGCGGCGTAGCTGTCAGAAAACTGGCCTCGATTGTTCTACTAAATGTGGAGAGTCTAGAGGAATTGGGAAAATAATATTGCACCAGTAGATATGGAACATGGCAGTGTTGATGCATCAACGTAACTTGCAATAGCAGTTTATTAGGATATAAGGCAACATGTTAACCCATAGTAGTATAGTTACGCCTAGTTATAACATAATCCCACAGACGATCTAGGAGTGGTCACTAAAGACAGACGACCACTCCTTGATGACCACCTGTGTTTAGTCTACTTGATGGCTTGAGTGGTCACAAAAGACAGGTGGTTACTTAATACAAACGATTTACTAAGTTAAATGGCTTGCAACCAACCGCTTTAGCCGCTCTTGTGTCAACAGTGCATCAAAGCGCACACAATTCTACTCATATTAATTAACACTTTTATAGTCAAAAGAAAATCATAATTTTTACCAAATACGAGCAGACTATATCTGTAAATTTACAACTGAAATTTACAAAAAAAGTTTTCTACTGTACTTTAAATGGACATTTTTCAAGGCCACTGCACATGTTGATTTTACCGAGCTTGACCACCAAATGGGTAATGGCAAATATCTTTTGCCTAGTCAATGTCTATTTACTAGGAGACGACTATTTTTGAAACTGTCCTGCTGGAATTACTGGCCCTGTTATCGAGCCAGTCATTCCTGTCGTAAATTTTCAAAAATTGTCTTCTGTTGACCTGTAAATGGACATACCTCAAGGTCACTACATATGTCGTTTTGGTCATATTGATCAGTGACGGGCTAAATTGACACAAGAAGGATCAAGGAATTGCCATCGTATGGCCCCAAAAGCAGGTGACCGGTATATACAGGGTCGACTGTAGAGTAGGCGTCATTCAGACTTTCTTTTGAAGTATGCTTCTGTTACACGATATTGTTTATGTTAGTATATTATTCTAATAATGCACCCTAAATTGTGTTCATTTAGAATAGCACTAATAATGATAGTGCCCATAAGATAGACATATTAAAGGTTAGATAATATTTAGTCTAAGATACAAGATCACTTGAGACAAGAAATCATATTTCCGTCTTTCTAGTATAACGTGCGCCATTGTGGCTTGCTTTTGAATTGTTACTCAACGAAGATGGCAGATAGTTCTGTTCTCGATATTAGCTCTGATCAACTTCACCAGTTGGAGAACGACACCAAGATGTCCTCACTCCTCAGAATGTATGCCTTTAGTTTAGTGAGAGGGTGAAGTTACCCATTTAGGAAAAGGAAGCTCATAGATATGAAGCTGCTAGCAAATGTCAAATTATATTATGTCGCTAACCCGGAGTAGAGGTGATAGAGGAATCCAGTCTCTCAGCCAATCATATGACGTCATAATAAACTGCGTCACGTATAGCTGACGTCAAAATCAATTACGTCATGAATGACGTAATTAAGTCCGCCATAAATGCTTAATGGTCCGTCAAGTTGTGCGAACTGTATGTCTTTACTATTTAGTAAACATGTTGATAAATATTGTGAAACTGATTTGATTTGGCACGTTGCCATTGCTGCCTACAGCAGCCACTTTCAAAATATTCAACAGCTTACCTGTATAGTCTTCTGGAAATCGAGATTCGTGGAGTGCATGGAGCGATATATCACACACGGGGAAAGCGTGGGTGGAGCTTAGCTGGAGATGGGTGGAGCGTAGCCAAAACTGCTTTCATCCATCTAATGCTGACAGACATTTCTTTTACGTGTGGCATGGATCTAAAGCGAATGTCACCATTGAACAATGAATTATCTAGCGGATTATACAAATCTGGTGTCATGTATGAGGAAAAGCTGACAAAGTAGTAAACGTGATTATGCAATGGACCACACATACTTTCCGGAACGGTGTCTGTAAATATTAAGGACGTGGCTATCTTTTGTTGCCAACGAATAAGTCATAGTCGTTACATAAGTAACTTCTCCTGTATATTATTTCTCATATGATACTGGTTAAATGTCATTGGATTTAGGTGGGCACAACCGGTTCAGTTGGCCCTTCGAGTGATGTGAGCAGTATTTTTACATTTTCAAAGTCTTAGACTCGTTGTTCTGAATGTGTATAGATCGAAAGGCATTTCTCCAGACAGACGGACGGACGGATGTATGGCTAAATGGACTGAAGGCAAAACCAAGAGACGGCTAAACGGACATGTATAGGGGCATGATAGAACTCCCAGATACCGGTGCATCAATGCTTCCTTTGAAACGCAGTAAGCAGCATGCACATTAGCTACGTAATCATTCCATCAGCAGGTTTTCAGCGTGCTACACTAAACACATGGCACGTGTTATTTAGAAACACGTGTTATTACTTGCCTGCTGCGTGAAATAGTGTTGTTTCGTTCATTTACGGGTGAATTGCCAATTCGGGCACGTGATACAGTACTGTTTCAGGGCCGTATGAATAGGGGAGGGGGCGTGCAGAGGGTCCATGGTTCCTCCACATTTTACCCACTGACCAGTCAATAACGCAATGTCAGTAAAATTATTGATACATTATATCAATAGCTTTACTGAAATATTTTATATTTATTGTTGCAGTAACACAGTGTGTAATGTTATCAACATTCAAATGATACCTTTATCACTTGAAGCATTGCTTAACAGTAATTTAAACACAGGTGCACTGTCATCGGCAAATGTTTTACAAATCTGGTACCCATCACTTCCACATTACTTGAACAATAAAATAAACTGGAAGTCAAATTTAACCTTGCGCACTTCAATGCTGAGAGTGAACGCACCTTCAGTGCATTGCGGCGTATAAAGCCATGGTCGCTGAATATCATGACACAGAGGCATGTGGTCAATTGTAAGCATAATTCACAATGACACATTGTGTACCCATAATGACATAGCCACGATACACTGTACCTATATATCCAGTCGACAGTGGCACATGATGGTGTAGCCTACCTATATAGCTACTCCACTGTAACAGTCCGACTATAAAAAGGTGATACATGATTGCCAATGCCACCTGCTGTACCTATATATATATATATATATATATATATATATATATATATATATATATATATATATATATATATATATATATATATATATATATATATATATATATATATATATATCTAAAACATAGAACGTTGACGCTAAAACGATAGTGTTCATTCTTTGATATGCCTTACACTTGTACTATGCTCGTGTACTATTTCGACAAAAATAAGTGGTGGTGGTGACAGTCCGAAAGGAATGGTATAAATTGTCAATAAACATGTCGAAAATGTATCGCTTTCAGCCTTCGAAGGAGATAAACGTTAGCTTTTAAAGGGTTGCACCTTTTAAGCAAGACCCATGATACTTAAGCAAGACCCAGGATACCAGTAGCCATCATCCACCATCTCCTACCCACCCACCCACCCCCATCACGCTTAATTCGATTTCCGCGTAATGCCCATGCATTGAGATAGGGGAAATCATTTAATTTATGGAGGCAAAATTCCTAAGAGAAAGGCTGCTGCTGCCTTAAGGAGAAACATCATATAGCAATGTGCTATTCTAAATGAACACAATTTAGGGTGCAAAACAGCAGGGCCGTAGGAATGATTTTCTAAGTGGGGTGGGTCGTGGTAGTGGGGGGGGGGGGGGTGGCCAAAAGGCAAACCATACCCGGGGTGGGGGTGGGTGGGGATGAGTGCGGAAAATTCTGAAATCTAGATACTCCCAGATGGCATCTCCTGCATTTCCTGTGGCAAACGACTGACACAATGACATAGTAAATTTTAATTTTTTTAAAATTATTAAAAAGGTGATACATGATTGCCAATGCCACCTGCTGTACCTATGTATATATTTAACACCCCACCCCCCCCCCCCCACCCCAAAGAATTTGAAATCTAGATGTTCGCAGATGGCATCTCCAGTACTTTGGGGGGGGGGGGTGTTAAATATAGAATTTCAAGCTAACACTCAAAGTGTGAGCGGGTGTGGGGCCAAACTCATGTCTCTGCCCTCCTAGGTCGAAAAGTGGAGCAGGTGGGGAATTGCCCCCTTGCCCTCATCTTTCGATGCCTATGTCGTTTATAAAACATAAAACAACAATCGAGTTGGTGCCCAGCTGCGCATGCGCGATTACACGTCACAATTTGTGGAATTTATGTCAGCTGTCACAGTAGGCTATCCTTTATACAGAGTATGTCTCAGTCACAGTATGCTATCCATTATACAGAGTATGTCTCAGTCACATTATGGGTTATCCAGTTTACAGAGTATGTCTCAGTCACACTAGGCTATCCATTATACAGAGTATGTCTCAGTCACAGTAGGCTATCCATTATACAAAGTATGTCTCAGTCACATTAAGCTATCCAATATACAGAGTATGTCTCGGTCAGAGTAGACTAGTCAGTATACAGAGTATGTCTCGGTCAGAGTAGACTAGTCAGTATATAGAGTATGTCTCAGTCACAGTAGGCTAGTCAGTATACAGAGTATGTCTCAGTCACAGTAGGGGCAATCCATTATACAGATTATGTCTCGGTCACAGAAGGCTATCTATTATACAGAGTATGCTTCAGTCAAAGTAGGTGGTATCCATTATACAGAGTATGCCCCAGTCACAGTAGGCTAACCATTATACAGAGTATGTCTCGGTCACTGTAGGCGCTATTCATTATACAGAGTTTGTCTCAGTCACAGTACGCCAGCCAGTATACAGAGTATGTCTCGGTCACAGTACGGGCTATCCATTATAAGAGTATGTCTCAGTCATAGTGCAGGCTATCCAGTATACAGAGTATGTCTCAGTCACAGCAGGCTATCAAGTATACAGCGTATGTCTCAGTCACAGTAGGCTATCCAGTATACAGAGTATGTTTCAGTCACAGTAGTCTATGCAGTATACAGAGTATTCTCGGTCACAGTAGGCTAGTCAGTATACAGAGTTTGTCCCAGTCACAGTAGGCGCTTTTCCGTATATAGAGTATGTCTCAGTCACAGTAGGATATCCAGTATACAGAGTATTCTCAGTCACAGTATGGGCTATCCATTATACAGAGTATGTCTCGGTCACAGAAAGCTACCTATTATATAGAGTATGTCTCACTCACAGAAGGCTAGCCATTATACTGAGTATGTCTCGGTCACAGTAGGCGCTATCCATTATACAGAGTATGTCTCAGTCACAGTACGCTAGTCAGTATACAGAGTATGTCTCGGTCACAGTACGGGCTATCCATTATACAGAGTATGTCTCAGTCACAGTAGGATATCCAGTATACAGAGTATGTCTCAGTCACAGTAGGGGCTATCCATTATACAGAGTATGTCTCGGTCACAGAAAGCTATCTATTATATAGAGTATGTCTCACTCACAGAAGGCTAGCCATTATACAGCGTATTTCCCGGTAACAGTAGGCGCTATCCATTATACATAGTATTTTCAGTCACAATAGGCTAGTCAGTATACATAGTATGTCCCGGTCACAGTATGTGCTACCCATTATACAGAGTATGTTTCAGTCACAATAGGCTAGTCAGTATACAGAGTATGTCCCGGTCACAGTAGGGGATATCCATTATACAGAGTATTCTCAGTCACAGTAGGCGCTATCCAGAATACAGAGTATGTCTCAGTCACAGCAAGCGCTATCCATTATACAGAGTATGTCTCAGTCACAGTAGGCGCTATCCAGTATACAGAGCATGTCACAGACACAGTAGGCGCTATCCAGTATACAGAGTAGGTCTCGGTCACAGTATGAGCTATCCAGTATACAGTCTACAGTATACAGAGCATGTCACAGATACAGTAGGCGCTATCCAGTATACAGAGTATGTCTCGTTCACAGTTTGGGCTATCCAGTATACAGAGTAGGTCTCGGTCACAGTAGGCGCTATCCAGTATACAGAGCATGTCACAGATACAGTAGGCGCTATCCAGTATACAGAGTCGGTCTCGTTCACAGTATGGGCTATCCAGTATACAGAGTAGGTCTCGGTCACAGTAGGAACTATCCGTTATGCTGAGTATATCTCAGTCACAGTAGGCTATTCATTATACAGAGTATGTCTCAGTCACAGTAGGCTATTCATTATACAGAGTATGTCTCAGTCAGAGTAGGGGCTATCCAGTATACATAGTAGGTCTCGGTCACAGTAGGCGTTAGTCAGTATACAGAGTATGTCTCGGTCACAGTAGGCTAGTCAGTATACAGAGTATGTCTCGGTCGCAGTAGGCTAGTCAGTATGCAGAGTATGTCTCGGTCACAGTAGGCTATCCATTATACAGAGAATGTCTCGGTCGCAGTAGGCTATCCATTATACAGAGAATGTCTCGGTCGCAGTAGGCTAGTCGGTATACAGAGTATGTCTCGGTCGCAGTAGGATAATCAATATACAGAGTATGTCTCGGTCACAGTAGGCTAGTCAGTATACAGAGTATGTCTCGGTCATTTTGGGTTTCCGTTGCATTGGATGTTCAGGAGAACCGTGGATGCTGCAGCTGCTGCACGCGCCACCGCCGTCGTCCTATGTTAAAGGCATCATCTGATTCAGTAATATGCAAAACATGCCAGACGTCATTAATGACTATAGACCTAATATACCGGACTTGGTGGCCATTTGCAACGAAAATGGCATGCATGCCTTACACGTGTCAACTGTAGCATCAATATCATAACTACACGTGTATTGATCTTATAAAGCACCACTTTTCACACTAAACTCTGAATTATGTCAGCGTACCGTTTTCAAAATGCACGCCTCGTGTATTCGCTTTCATCAAACAGCAACAAAGGAACAATAGCCTGCCTAGATGTTAATAGTACGTGGCACATATTAAACTATCGCTGAAGTGGCATCCTATCGTGAATCCTCTGGCGTAAGCTTTGTACTGCTACGATTATTCTGTTTGAACCATTTCTGTTATTTGGATGCATTTAAGCGTAATAATGACAGGTTATAATGAGTGCGCATTAATGGCTTGCTAGTTGAATCAGGATTGAATAGCAATGCAGAATTTTAGTCAACAAATCCAATACTTGCCATTGTAATAATGAGCAATAGTAGCTCAGATGGCGATATAAATATCAATTACTTCTAACAAAATCTTTTTTTTATTGCCATATGCAGGCCTGTGCAGTAAACACGTCTTGTTTGAACTGTGATCTATATAGTGTCATGGTTGTGTACATTTATGATCAGGTATTTTGCTAAATAAGAAAGAACAAAATACATACAAAACTATGGCAATTTACCATCTGCGATTGTATGTTCTTAATGGTGGGGTTGATTTACGCTCGTTTACATCTTCTATCCGAAGAGTGCGGGAGCACGTGTGTAGACCTATTCGGTTTGTTATTAAAAAACAAGATCTGTGTGCGTATATATATAGCATCATAAGTATTGGTGATTTTATGTAATCCGTTATGCATATTTGCTTATAGTCACTGTGTCTTGAACATTTGAACCCGATAGGTCAAATACAACACTAATTTAAAATGTTAGAAATGCAGGCGTAATACTGTGAAGCTAATTTTGACTGTGGTCTATTTCTGCCTACTGTTACATAATAATAAGGTAGAGCATACATATATTACTGTCTTTAACCCTTTATGGTCAAATATTTGTCAAGAAAATTTCAATTTTCTTATAGAAAATGGCAATTTGCAAGACAAGAGACGGCATTTTTTATATTTACCATTGTTAAAATTTCAAAAATCGCCAGCTCTTGGCCTGCAAATGGGCATTACACAAGACCAATGCTATGTCCGGATTGACTATTAAAAAGTTAATATGTGGCTGGTATTCCAGGTTTCATGAAGTTGAACCAATGGCAAAATGATATAGAGTCCTATTGGACATGATCTGTCAGCTCATACGCAACGTGATAAACTGAGCAAAAGGCCAATAGTTGAGTTGTTAGAATAATTCTAAGTAGAAATTGTATTCGCGTTCTTGTCTTCTTTGAAGAGTGTTATTGTAAAGTTCCGTGCACACTTTTTTGGCAACGTGTATAGTAGGAATGGGTAATCGGTGCAGGCAGTTCATTCATGTTACACACATAATTTAACTTTTTCAAACCAAAATATCAGATACTATAAAATGTATACTATTTTGCAAATTTTGAAACTTATTTGACTGGAAGACATTGCTCCCTAAGTCAGATTGGTTTTCAAAATATGCGACGACTTATCGGGCTGGCTGCTCTGAAAATGAGATGCTTGGATTTGAGAAGTGAAATGGTTAAGCCTTCAAGATGCCCATTTATGACAATGAATTATCTAATCTCTGATGATCCCCAGAAAGCAGAACGGTTTGAGAACATAGACATGAAAAGAGCAGGTGGTAACTGTGTAACCATAGAAACCAGTGCACTATGAGCAGGCCGTGATAAGTCACATATAATTGCATACATGGTGAGATTCATATTGACATTATCACGCAGTTAACTGATTTACACTGCCGGTCAGGACAAAGCAAGAATTAATTCATTCAGAAGCAAATTTTTCTAATGTAAGAAATCTGCTGTCGGATGGTTTGAAACTAATTTGACTCGGACCTGTTACTGACGATGGCAGCCACACAATGCAGTCAAAGTATTTTCAAAATATTCAACAGCTCCTATGCTCCACTATACTAGCTTATGGCAATAAGTAATTGATTGGTACAATTTGAAAATATCATCATCCTGGCATATTCGCATTCGATTTGTATTCATTTCCATAATTTAGAGAATAACTTTAAACAGCGGCTGTTTCCGATTCCGCGTCAAAATCTGGTATGGTATTAAATTGTATTAATACAACAAAAACCTAATTGGCATGATTGTCTATAGTTTCTCTATTATTTCTATATTATTGCTGGCCAAACCTAAGAATCATCCTGGAGCGCCAGCAAACCTGCGGCCTATAGTGCTCCTGAACGGCATACAGACCTTGCACAATGTGACGCTGTGCCGCGACAGAGAACATATTGACAGTTTCAACGATATAATATGATATCATATATGCGGCTGCAAAATAATAGGCCATAGGCCTGTCAGCCGATCCTTGGGGTGTTTTTTTTACATATACACGCTCTCACTATGTCATTTCTATCTCTACAGTATATACGTACAATATACACACTATGTCATACGTTACACAATACATATGTCCAGTATATGTATATACACATTTCCTGGAAATGGAGAGATTTCATTCATGTTTATATAGTTTAACCATTTAGCTCTTTAATGAATAAATTTGTTCAAAAATTAAAATTTTACTTTTTGAATGTCCATTTGCAGGCCTAGAGAAAACTATTTCTGAAAATTTACCACTGGAATGACTGGCTCGGTTATCGAGCCAGTCATTCCAGTAGTAAATTTTCAAAAATAGTCTTCTCTTGGCCTGCAAATGGGCATTCACCAAGACCACCACGGCGGGCGGTTTTGGCCGGCTTCGTCGTGAAAAGGTTAAACTCTGGAGACCCACAATATTATTTTAAGGCAAGCATACAGGTGAGATGATGGATATTTTGAAACATATCCGACAGGAACCCGTTGCTGCAATATGTAGCAATGTCAGCGTCCACTCCCACATATTTCAAATTAACCAACATATTAATTTCTATAATGCAAACGGTTATTCGTAGTTTGCCTTTTTGGTTCAAAGGGTTAGACAGCTTTAACATTGCAATTCACCATGCATTAACACTAAAAACCCTGGTTATTTGTTATTTATACACGTTTAACCTTACAATTTCAATACACTCTAATGCTTATTAGTGGATTTACAATACTGATTTGCTCGGCTACCGCGGATACCACGTTATGCTAAAAACAGCATTACAAACTGTATTATAAACACTAGCACTAATAATACTGGTCATCTTAACTCGTTTGTAATACAATTACATTACAAATTCTGTACTTTGGCACTAATTGATTTTAATAGACTTGCGATACTTATTTACATGTAGTAGGCCTTCCATTTTCTGTACACTAGCTATAGCCATTTATACTGTATTTACCTACTGATTTGGTTGGCTATCACGAGTACCACGCTAGCCTAAGAACAGCATTGCAATTTTCTAACCACTAATCCTAACCGACTGTAATAGACCTACAGTGCTTACTAATTTGGCTACCGCGGATACCACACTAGTCTAAGGAATTTCAAATTAACTTGTGTATATGTAGTGACCAAGCATAACCAATTCTGTAAAAGTACATAACTCACTTGTCGGCTGGCTCGGGTACCAAGCGTGGCCCATGCAGTGGATATAAAGTACAGTTCACTCTACGCTGTACATATGCCGGGACCATTCCTTGTCCAACCATTCCTTGAAGTTGTTCAGTGTTGGTGCAGTGAATATATTGTCTGCTAGCGAGTTCCATCTTTCAACTACCCTTGAGGCAAAGAAGTGTTGTCGCAGTGCCGTCCTGCTGTAGGATTTCTTCAATTTCATGGAGTGGTCTCGAGTTTTTTCCATATGTATCAAGACACACCATGTCACTCTTCGTGTCATGCATAAACTTGTAGACCTTGATCATATCCCCTCTGACACGACGGGAGACCAAGCTGGGGAGTTTCAAAGCTGCTAATCTGTCTGCAAACTGGAGTACGGAGAGCCCTGGGATCGAGCCTTCAGTGTTTGACATCTTTGATGTACCTAGGGGTCCACACAGGGTTGCAGTACTCCGGGTGAGGTCTTACTAGGATGGTGACCAGCTTCGTCAAAGTTTCCTGGTCTAGGTAGACATATGACCGCCTTATCAGTCCGAGTATCTTGTTTACCTTATTTGCTTGAGTTTCAAATATGTACAGAGAACTTTAGCTCGTTGTCTATATGTACCCCTAAGTCCTTTTCGACGGAGACTGCTTCTAAGGTGGCCCTGCCGTCTTTGCCGTTCATCTCATATGCATATGCTGGATTATTACCTCCCATATGCAGGACTTTGCACTTCGATGCATTGTAACCGAGCTGTCAAGTTTCTGACCAGGTTGTGAAGATGTGCAGATCTGATTGAAGCTTCTCGTGCTCTCCTTATGGGAGGATGCGGCTGTATACCTTGCCGTCTGCAAACATTTGAGCCATTCCGTTTACGCTATCTGGTAGGTCGTTAATGAAGAGGATGTGGCCTAGAACACTGCCATGCGGGATGCCACTAATCGCTGGTGCCCAGTCCGAGGTCTCTCCATTTACTACCACTCTTTGTCGCCTGGTGCTTAGAAAGCTTTTAATCCAGTGTAAGGTCTGACCTTTGACACCTAACCTCCTCAATTTGTCTAGTAGTCGCTGATGAGGCACTGAGTCGAATGCCTTATCAAAATCGAGGTACACAGAGTCTACGGGTATGCCAATCATTGAGAACAGTCAGAAGGTTAGTAATTGTAGATTTTCCACTCACAAAGCTATGCTGGCAGTCAGACAAAAGTTAGTTTATCTTCATATGTTCTAGCAGATTATCTCTAGCTAGAGGCTTCTGTGTTTTACACACTGTACTAGTGAGACTGACGGGTGGTAATTTCCTGAGTTACACTTTTTGCCTTTCTTAAAGATTGGAGTTATGTGTGCATCTTTCCTACCCTGTGGGATACTTCCCTCTTGGATTGATTTCGTGAAGATGTTCCATAAGGGTACACTTATTTCTTGCGCCTATTCGTTCAATATTCGTGGGTGGAGTCCATCTGGTCCTGGTGATTGTGTGGTGTTGAGCTTTTGTAACAATTTCTGGATAGATATCTCCAACGCTAAAGGTTATATCCCGGAGCTCTGAGGCTACATTGCTTTGGGAAAAAGTTGGTAAAGCATTTGTATCCTCTCTGGTGAAAACACTGCTAAAATTGATTCAGCACTTCTGCTTTTTCTTTACCTGTGGATGCAATGCTACCATCACAGCTTTCGAGGTCACCAATGCTCTCCTTTGCCGGTAGTTTACTCCGGGCATGTGCGTAGAAGGCATTTGGGGTTGTCTTTGCCTTAAAGGCTATCTTCTTTTCAAACTCTTGAAGGGCTTTCCTACATCCCACTTTGCTTGGTTTCTTGCTTTTACATTTTTTGAATGATCTTGTGGGTTTCTAGTTTGTCTTCATCTCTGAAAGGTTTTCCTCTGTGCTCTTGCTTTTTCTAGTAACTGCGCATTTACCCATTTTCCTTTCTTTTTCTCTGTCCCACTACTAATATGAACTTTTGGTACTGTATTCGATACCGCTTTCTGTTCCCGATTGTTGAACAATGACCAGCTGTCTTCGATATCTAGATTCATAAAATCATTTGACCAGGTGTATACTTTCCAACTAATTGCCGCATTTGTGTATAGTCACCGTTGTTATATCTGTACCTTACAGTTTGATTTCTTGCGTCCATTTCAGCTCTGGAATCATCCATATGTAGCTTATATTTCTCTTCAATTAAATTATCGGACTTGGCGGCACTCATTGCAGACTCATTACAGTCTATGCAGTACCAATGTACCATTTCTGTATTAGTCAACATAACCTCGTGCATTGCAGTTGAAAGGCTTGAACAGTCGAAGCATAACCACATGTCACATCTCTCGCATTCGATCAATTTGTCGTTCGGAGATTTAAAAATATCGGAACAATTTTTACATGTTGGTGGTTCCTCTGAATCTTGGCGCCTCAACGGAGCCTACCAGATTGGCTTTAAACGAGGACACAGCTGTACAGACATTATATGGGCGCTCCGAATGCTCGTGTCCGTAGTCATGTCCAAGCACTGAGACTTTCACAAGATGGACATAGACATGTCACGGGCCTTTGCCACCATCAGACTATTAAAGATCCTGGACATAGTACATCAAGCTGGCTGCATTGACGATGGGCTATGACTGGTCTGACTGCTATTGGCAAATAATACGTCGAAAGTGTGAGAGCGAGGAAAATCGTAGAGTCTGCAGCGTTCGAGTCCTCCCTTGGTTCTTCAGAGGGAGATGACCTCTCTCCGATTTTGTTTACGTACTACCTTGTCGCAGCCATCTCACCTCACAAGAGCAAACGCACCACTATCTGCACTGGGCCTCCCACTAGAGATGAAGTATGTAGACGATGTAGATTTCATAGGTGAAGAAAGAAAACCTCTCGATAATATATCCTTATAGCTGCAGAACAAGTCAAGAATGTGAATCTCTTTATGAACGAAGCCACGACCGAGTTTATTCATGTACACCTATTAGCAACAGACGAAGTCAGTGACAAAGACATCCCACTGTGTGGCGATGATGAATAGAGGAGAGCAATATCCTTGGTTCACTAATGTGCAACTCCTTTGACATCGATGTACGTTGCATCACGGGAAACGTTGTCCTCAAGTCGTTTTGGAAATTGTGGATCCGTGGGTCCCGGATCCATCTGGCCACGAATCTACGTTTGTATGACGCAACCTACGTATCACTGATGCTGTATAACTATAACAGCTGGACACCGCCAAAGGCAGTTCTAGATAAGCTTGCTCCTTGTCACCGTACACACCTTCGTACTATAACTCAATATCGCTGTATGGCTGGACAGGATAATGACCAACGACGACGCGTCAAACACTATGTGTAATACAGTCCCACTACTCTGACTATTCAACATCATGTACTTAGTCATCCACAGCTCCGGGAAATAACGGCCCTGTGATGATTCCTCTGTCAGAATGATGACACCCTGCAGTTGATCACAGTCAGAATGGGAAATGATATAAACCTCAGTCCGTGCTGTTGTTGATATCACCCATAATGAAGTGTTGAAGACACGTCTGGACAGTTCTATCTCACTATATGATGGGCATGCAATGGGTGTTATGTACCAAAATCCAGCTGGGACAAAACACGTGTTTCAAGGTTTGTGAAAGATCACATCCAAACTAAACGCATACAAAGACATATCTATTCAAACAGCACCCATGCTTGGACTGATCAAACTAATTGATGTATATAGAGAAACAAAATATCTATTGTGATAAATATATTCCACAGAAATCTATATGTAGACAGCAGATTTATAGCACTATCGCCCTTGGTAGGTGAGATTTGGAGCAAAGTAGCTTCGCTATTGGGAGGCCATCTTGAATTATAATGTGGCTTATCAACTACATGGGTATTAGTTATATTAACTATGTTATATTTAAACCATGATAAATCGAATACCTAACCACAAAATAATGTACATGTACACCAAATGTACAGCTCTATCCGCCTTACCAGTCATGCTATAAGTTGTTTTCAACTAGCCGCCAAATTGAAGATTACCACCATACATTATCTGGATCAAATGACAACATTGGTTTTCTTCCGAAAAATGTATAGTTTTACAAACCTCCAAACAAAATCGATAGAATCTCGATAGCTGCGGATTCCAGATTTTTAGTATTTTCCGAATTTGCTCAGGTCATGCCTAAAGTTCAGTTACAGTATATAGTATATGACCACACTAGTTCCTGGGCCAATACTTCCGATTAGATTCCGAGATATCCTCAGATCCAGAATTCGGATCACGGGCAAATTCTGGTCCTCTTGCAAGTTCCGTTCGTTAAGATCTTAGTAAATCGGTTTTTTAAATACAGCCCGGAATAAGCTTTTTTGACGGAATGTGGTCTCACTAGAGAGTTAATCGGGTAAACGCCATACTTCAATATGGCATTATTCCGTATTAAATCTCTGGTGAGAACACGCTCTAATACAGGTCCTACCAGAGAGTCTAATCTCGTGAAAAGTTCGGCTTAAAAGAAACGGCATGCATCATATTATATGCTGTAGTCTGATAAAAGGGTTTTAACATTCTAATATTTGTCGAACGGAATAAAGATCTATGTCTAAAGATTAAGCCTGCAGGGCACCGACATGTATATATTTCATGGTTTTATCGCTTTCATAGTGGGGTGGCATAGGCTGAAATATCGGTCCAATCGTGCACATTGTGAAAGAATTATGACACATGTCAAACATCATAGTGAAATAACCGGGGAACATTTCTAGATATAGTGACATTTTGAATTCACTCCCTAAGCTGAGATATTGCCCATAGTTACCATATGGGGATGGGAAGGCCCGGTTTAGCAATGTTTAACTGGATTAGTAAAACATTACATTTTTAACTGGTTAAAGTCTCAAAATATACCAGCTATGCCATTGTTGACAATTTGTATAAGTGTAGCTGAAAAGGTATATTGTTAATTTCAAAATAGCGGCCATGGTCTACCCAGGAATATAGCTTTATAATGTTTTCCGCCAATTGTATTGTAGCCTATCTTTGTCATTGATGGAACTATTTCTCCTAGTGTGATTCTTCAGCTATGTTTGTGAGCAAAAGTAGAAACAAATTTACCCAACAAAACTAATGTAGTAAGCCCATTTAGCTTGGGGTAAAGCTATTTGACCCATACAAATTACATTCTTCCATATTTAATCTCTAGATCGCTAACATTAACCAATCATGTTTATTCCTGGTTACAATCACCATCGCAAAGGCAGAGAGATGTACAGCACAATCCTGCACGAGAACATTTACATCTAACAGTGTATGCTTTCCAGGAACAGGTGTATCAACTCGTAACATATTTGAAAGCTTCAGCGAGAGTGTTCTAGAATGGATGATATATGCCATTACTCAACATCCCCAGTCAGTGGGATTTTGTAAAATGGGCATATAGTTTAATGATTGCCACCATATATAGACTCCTTAAAAAGTTACACTGTTCGAATGTTGCTGCAGGGTATCCTATGTGGTTGACATCCCACACAAGTAATCTCTCTTTCTTAGTAAATCGATATTTCCTACACTCGTTTTCTCTTGAAACACTGGACTTGACAATGACTGGGTCATTCTTTTGTTCATATGCCTGATCAAATGATATTGCGCCGAATACACGTTTTGCTTTCTGACAGATGAACTTACCATGGTGTAAGTGTCTGACCACTGTTGGATGCTTAGTGGATAGTTCCATCATGTCGCGGATATGAACCGGAAGTCATCTAGAGTAGTGTGTATTTGCGATCTAGTGTGAAAACCCCAAGGACATGACTGTGTCAGTGTACAATGGAACGTTAGATTTTCGTACAGGTCTGGTGAATGTCAAAACCGTATGCTCTAGCACTAGCGCAATGGACCACACCATTATTCGAATGGGCCAACAGTTGAGGTTATACATGCATAACAAGATTTTCTTAGGAGGCTATACTGACTGGCAGCAGTCACCTGACGAGCGTATCTTGTTCGTGCAGCGTGAGACACCTTTCAGAAACGAATCAACTGTTCCCGGTGGTGATATTCCAGCGTTCATCAAAGCATCAGTCCATCCACTTCCTTCCAGCAAATATGCTGATCACTTCAAGGCGGCCATTTCAATATGTAAACGGTCAAGCATCAGTACAAACTGGCTTTCGCCATACTCATCCGGCCATGTCCACTGGATATGTTTGGCAGGAGTAAACAAGGGTTGATCATATTATGTTAGAACTGGCGTTTCGCCAGGATTAACGTGGTTTAGAGCAGCCTTTACAACATCCATTGAGTGCCGAATCACTGACACTGAATTGTAAAATCCGCGAAAAGTGAAAAGTGGTAACAGTGAACTAATGCATTGCTTTTGGGTTGGGCGGCGGTGGTGTCCTGCATAGTATGTTGATCAAGATATTCTTTAACTGCATCCATTCATATATATCATGGGATAATGGGTTTCGAAGGTGTAAGCACATTTTCGCCAATTAATACAAGAGTAGGAATTTTATCAACAAATTTTGTCAATTTCGGAACTAGAAGTCATTCACTGAAATAAAAGATGCATAAAAATGAAAATAACCCCTAAAATAAATTTACTGCTTATAAATATCCACTACCTGGTCTACAGATGCAATCTCAGTATTGCGTCATGTGTTTTCGAGGGTGATGTAATCACGTAATTTCAGCTCTAGCGAAGCGGTGAATTGATGTCATTTTTATGATTTGAGCAAAGGAGTCTATCACCGACAATAATGCCATAAACGGGTCTGATACGAACACAGAACTTAATTTATAGTTGTAAATCCAGATCAGGTTATATTCCGCTTTTCGTGATAACCAGGTAGCAGCAAATTTCAGCCAAAACATTAAAAAAGTTAGTCTTTCATTTTTTTCGTTTGGAAATTGGTAAATGTGGTATTGAAAATGAACATAAGTGTTTTGCCTACCGGAAAATAGACAAAAACTATTTAAATTTATATCGTATGTGGTAACTGGAGCCTGTTTGAATCGGCATTGCTGGCAGAGAAAAATCAATCTAGATCGTAAAACTACATAAGCACCCCTAGTCAGTTTCACGCGTTGGCAAAAATAGATTATTGCTATGGCACCGTATCTGCAAAGCTGGTCAGGAAAGAAACTGGCAGATGTCGTCTGACACGAAAACTGGGTTGGTTTACATCATTTCCTTGCCATTTATCGGAATTTTTATCATGGGTAAAAAAAGTAATAGCGGAAATACGTTTTTCACTACACTGTCATCAAAATGTATAATATAATCACTTGCTCTACGCATATCCTTTTTAAAATTTGTATATGCAATGTAAACTACTGTATCTATTTAGAGGCACGTGATTTGTTAACGCCACCTAAGCGACACGCATGTGAGAACGTCAAAAGTACGTACCATCGAAATCACACGACCCTCGAAAATACCTTACTGGACGACACATATAAATAAATATTTAAATAATTTCTCGTTGTTTTTTATATCCGTCATAATCGGGGGCAATATTGCGTCCACATAACTAACAACAACGGGGTGGCGGTGGGGGTCATATTAGTGTAATGCAGATGGAATATGTTTGATGAATTGTCGAATCCTGAATGATGGCAGATGTCATAATTGAAGTATCTACATGATCATTTGGATATTGTAACAGTGAAATACCAGTGCCGAGGAAGGAATCGGAAGCAGTTGTGGATAATGAATTATACTCTATTACATCAACGGCTGTTGTAGTAAACACACTGCCACCTAGACCTGGTGGACATAGAACACCTTGCTCTTCAAACTGCTCACAGATAGCACTCCTCAAGTCTGTGGAGAGTCGTACGATTTTGTCTTAAGAAATTGACATAGCAAGCTAAAAACAGCTTGTCAATTAGGCGTTTGCTTCGGATGGCACCGTGAACCAGCATAAGCCTATACCAGTTACCAATAGAAAGTGACCATGGGGTTTCGTGTGACGCTTATCACTCAATGACAACCTTTGTCTTTTTGTCACGTATAAATTAATATAATTTCTTTGCTTGCGAATTTGAATTAGGGATTCATGTCTCTAATTCAATTTCACAACTTAAAAAATTTATATTAATTTATATTTAATAAAATCATCATATGCTAAGATTTATTTCGTTTCATTACGTCCAGGCTCACAATTTAAGTCTCTAAAAGTACACTTACAATTTTAAAAGTTTTATTTTCAAGCATTCTGGTGTGAATATGCACCTTTAGGAAAGACTGTGAAGCCATGCGAAGCAAATTAATTTGACTATGAACCAGATTTCAATTTCAATCAACGCAATTAGGTATATCAACCCCTTAGTAACACATTTAGATGCGGAATTAGTAAAACATTCACTTATTAATCAGCCACATAAACGCATATGTTTTAGCATAAATTTCTATTTTTTATTTGCCTTTTTATTAGTTTACAATATTATCCCGGGCTATTTATTTTTATTTTTTATGAAAGAATTTGTATTAATATTCACTGGTCATAAAAATCCTGCCGTCTAGTCGTTTTATTTGACATTAATCTGCAGTTGTGGAAGAATGTTAGCATACCCACAAATATGTCCATTGATTACTACGTCTGAGCACCATAAAATGGATGCCGAATGTGTACACAGCAAAATGTGCTTTCTAAGGCCGTGTTCACCAGTATGGCGTTATTCCTGATTAACTCTCCAGTGAGAACACGACCTTAGACCGTTTGTCCATACAGGGATCCATGGCTAGCTATGCCCCGCCCATTTCTAGATAAACGCCAACCACGTTTTACGCGTTTGAAAATAAGTCGAAGCACTGAAACCTGAATTCTCAGCATCAAAATTTCGAGATACCGAAACAGGTAAATTGTTAAATATTCTGAAACTAATTTTACTGGGAGATGTTGCTGGCATATGTCTCAGTTAAATTAGTTTCAACACATTCAACAGAATGTTTAGTAAATTGTATGTTCATCAAAGACATACTACTCATACGTTCGTCATGGACCGTTCTACGTTCGTGATGGAACTACGTCATTTTGATTATGACGTCAGATAACTGAGTGACAGATGGAGTCCCTCCATTAGTATAAGTAGGTCGTCATATAAAAAGCTTTTGGTGTCCACGGTGTTACGGCTAATCATAACGGATGATCCTACGACCACTCCTAGGGTGAACCCATAAGCAAATAATGAACTCATTAGACAGCTAGGACTGCATTTTTGTATTCTGTTTGTCTATTCAGGTTCACATGCACTTTATTTGCTACACACTATGTGGTTAGTGATTCAGATATGGTGCCTGTGTCTCCTCCTCACCCGTGCAGCAAACACGTCAGTTCTAGACATGGGGATTTACAGAAACCTCATTGTAAACGTCCATAACAACATTAGACGAAGAGAGGGAGCTGCAAATATGAAATATATGGTAAGTACGTTTTGCAGGCAATGCATGGTCTGGAAGGTGTAGGTGGGGGACATAAGCGGGTGAGTAGGCTACATTGTGAAATGATGTGCTGGGCCTCTGCACGTGAATGTCGATCCCCTTTGAAAGTGAAGTTCCTGACTGGCAAACCCAAAGCAACTATGCGCTGATTAAAGTCATAAAAACTAATTTATTCGAACGCTGTAGCTGTCTTAAATTGTAAGTGAATGTTCGTATCGTGTCTTTTCGGTTGAAATTGTCAATATGTTTGAAGGCTATGACAATTTTCAAGCAATTCAATATTTATTCAAATCAAGTGTAGACCTACTATAATTTATTGCAAACCGTGTTTGGTGTATATTTTTCATCTTCACCAGCTTTGGGACGACGATTTGGCCCAAAATGCGACAGAATGGGTGAAACATTGTAACTTTCGCCACCAGCAAAGCAGCTTTGGGGAGAACCTTGCTCATGACGCCAGAGATTCAGACAAGGTCGGAGTACGGAAGATTATCGCGCGTATGCTTAGTTCGTGGCACGATGAACGTAGAGACCATCAATGGACACGGCAATCATGCAGGGGAAGCTGTCACTTTACACAGGTGAGTATATGCGTGGTTCATGGCATGAAGAACCTAGACTCATGCATACCATCGTTTGTCCAGGAAAAGTGTCACCTTACACAGGTGCGTCACCTTACACATGCCAGTTGGCCTTGGTGGGGGGGGGGGGGGGGGGGGGGGTCGCGCGCGCATGTCACGCGCAAGCACGCATGCACGAGAACTAACATGCCTGAGTTGCATTCATGTTACAAAATATGAAGTAAAGCGAAAGCTTGTGGTTCATACTTGCCTCTGGAAACGCAGATGCTATCCAAGAACATTCAGATTTCAAAATTTCCTGTGGAAGAGTGGTTGGACAGTTCCGCGAACCTGTGTGAACACCACCACCCCTACATTTTTCCATCTAACCCACGAGCCAGCTTTCAGAGGTGACGACAAGAGTAGTGTCTCTGTGGCATATCAGGCCTACTAGTATAAGCGTGCCCTTTGAAACACATGTTTGCGCAATATTTGCTATACGCACAACAGTAAACAGTTAGAGATGGTGTGAGTACCCTATGTACACTTGATAAAGCAATTGAATGGCCATATGTATTGTAAACAAATAGGTAAGTAACTAAGTGAGCGTGTTATTTTTTAAGTCTAAACATACAGTACCCACTTTAAAAAGATATTACAGACAAAACTAAATTAGAACAATTTAGAAGAATAACAATAACATATAAACTAGAACACATTTACTGAAGGAACTGCAAATCTGCGTGCTCTTTATTAAACTGAAGCCTTGCCGACACCATCAACGTCATACAGTGTGCAAAACATGGAGGATTCAGTTTCTCAGTCATTCATTGACGTCACAATCAACTACCTGACGTGCAAGATGACGTCATAGTCAATTACGTCATGAATGACGTAGGTAAGTTTGTCACGAACGCATAATTGATGACGGACTAAGTGTTGTTGTACGAATTGTATGGCTTTAGGATTTAATAAACATGCTGTGGAATATTTTGAAACTAGTTTGACTGAGCACTGTTGCTGTCATATGTCAAATTAGTTTCAAAGTTTTCAACAACTTACCTGTATAGGTTTCTGGAAATTGATAGTCAGATATATAAGTGTATGCATAACTACCCCGCGTTAGATATATGCTCAGAATTCATTTTTGTTGATTTTTTAAAAAGAAATATTTCCATTAACCTGAGAATATCTTGAGAACGAGTGTGGCGACTATACTTTTGCAAATGGGTCCTAGTGGATGAGGATAGTGTGCTACTGTTGTTAGACGCATGGCTCAGCGCCGTGATGCTTATTGCTGAATCACGAAAAAGATGGAAATTCCTCGCGGAGTAATCTCCCTTATAAAATAGGCGAATGTGTTCCAGATTGTGGAGTTTACTATATATCGTAGCACTATTCTTATGTTTATATCCGTACATCAATGACCGAAACGTGCACCTTTATTATTATATTCAATCTAATTGGGGAGGTGTTCTTGCCTGATAAAGTCTCCGAATAAGATAAGTTGACAGAATCCGCCACATCAGACCATGAGAAAATGTAGTACACACAGGTGAGAAAACGTGGTTGGTTTGCGTCGGGAGAGTGGGTGGTGGTTGGGGTTGTGGGTGGGTTTGTGGGTCGGGGTGAGGGAGTGTTTGAGAAGGAGAGGGCTCCGGAAGGTGCAATATTTAAATGTCCCAAGATCTGTTTTGCATGAGTTTGGTTTAGAGCGTGAGTTCTATGGACGGGTTGATATTGACACCTTACTACAAATTGTAAAATGAGTAATGTTCTGAATAAGATTAGTTATTTTACTCATGATTTAGCTTCGACTGCCTAGCATAGGATATGATTAATTTAATTATTTGCTTTTTTCAGTTCCAACATTGGCTATGTTTGAATAATTAAGTCGTATTATCGAAGTCGCGTTAGCGCCATGGAGTCCTACAAATCATTCGACACTTCCTAAAGTTAGTCTTAAATTGTATTATATGGGATTAGCAATACTGTCTGAAGGTCAAAATTATGTCATCCTGTAATGTAATGGAGTTGCCTATGGGAAGTCTGAGAGACTTCGAAGGGGTGAGTAGTGGATACAGGAGGGATTCCTGAAGTTACAGCTATGCGCCTATGACCAACAGACATCTTCGATCATCTTCAGGACAAACCATGTACCAATTTGAGTATTCACCTATGCCACTCGGAAGGAAATTGACTCCAGCATGACCGGAGCACACACCATAAGGAAAAGAAATTCTTAGGTCAGACTAGAATAAAAGTTGTGTCAGTCTAAGGGAGAATCCGTTTCTGACAATGCCTACACATAAATGAAAAAATATTTTCAGAAAACTTATTTTAAAACTAAGAACAAATTACCATAATATGCCAGAATGGTGGAGCTCTGTCTGGACGCTAACATAATATACAGGCTCTGGTTAGTTTTAGCTATGCCCC
This sequence comes from Chaetoderma sp. LZ-2023a, assembly GCA_034401795.1. Taxonomy (NCBI): domain Eukaryota; kingdom Metazoa; phylum Mollusca; class Caudofoveata; order Chaetodermatida; family Chaetodermatidae; genus Chaetoderma; species Chaetoderma sp. LZ-2023a. The sequence continues at coordinate 57,143,166 of CM067372.1, forward strand.
GCCCATCTCTAGCTAAGCTCCGCCCACGTTTTGCCCGTGCTGGATTCGATCGAACCCTGAACCCCCTGACTATCACTTTCCATAAACTATGCAGGTAAGCTGTTGAACATCCTATGGCAGCAACACCGCCCAGTTACATTAGTTTCAAAATACTCAAAAGAATGTTTATTAAATAGCAAATACATACACTTCGTACAACTTGACGGACTATTAAGCGTCTATGACAGACTTAGATACGTCATGACGTAATTGATTGTAACGTCAACTTACATGTAACGTAATTCATTATGACGTCATATAGTTGACTGACAACTCGGACTCCTCTATTATCCCATTGAACAAGGGTTGCTTTCCTTATAAAAGACTTTGTTACAGACCCACTCATGGCTGTTATGACCATTTGAATAATGAATCAATCAAACAGGAGTATCGAATAGAGCAGTTTTAGGCAAGGAAGCTTAAACTGAGGAACAGTAGATCTTCGTATCAATTTTCCGGCTTGGAAATCGAGACAAGAAATTCGTCTTTGCTTTGTCTGGTCATTATAAGCTTGTGAATGACAAAAACTAGTTACTAGAGCTCCAGCCTCGCATTCTGATTAAAACTATCACCAGAGGAAGATCTCGATTTCCCAAAAAGAACGGACAGCGTTTAGCCATCTGAGCCCGGATAAGAGACAAACGCGATCTGAAATTATAGACTGGATTAGGAAGGGCGGTGTGAATTAAAATGTAGATTGGGAACACTTTAATCACCATTATGCAGATGTGCTGCTGATTGGATATAAGGAAGAGCAGTAAGTAGATAGGAATAAGCTGAACGCTCTTGCAGCAAGCAGAAGGATGAAGAGAGCAGAAAAGAAAGACGACGGTTATCTATGAATAAGAATCGTTCACGCGTGAGAGACTAGATGCTCATTTCCTCATAATGGACTCAACAAGTAGACAGTCGGGAATGTGTCGTTACGTGGGGCGATTACACTCGTGGGGCGTCACTAGATGCAGAGCGAGACGCACTTAAGTATGATTACTGTATTCTGCGGCTGTAGTAGTAGAAACATCCTATAGCTGCACCCAGTCATTCGCTTTTGACCACTGTGTCTTGTCCTCGGCCCAAATCTTTAGCTTCCTCCGGTCTATTCTTGATCTGAGTGTACCGAGTCCTGCTTTCTTGATGTCACCTCTCAAAACTCTTACCATATTTACGCAATGACGTCCTCTCCTGACTTTCTATTTGTTGGTTCTCGGTAAAGACGAATTCCAAGGCTCTCTGTGCGGGTGTGTCTTCGGGCATTCTAAGTAGCACATGGCTAAACATGGACCATCTTTGCTGAACGACTTTTACAGGCAGCAGCGACATTACACATCTTGTGTAGTGTATCGCTGGAAATTATGCTGTCCAGCCATCGGTGTCCAGTGATGATGCAGAGGTGTTTGTGGTGGCAGACATCAAGTTTATCTAGAGCTACCTTTAGGACTGCCCAGCTGTCATAGCTATACAGCATCAAGAATACGCGGGTCTAGTTGTATAAACGAAGTCTTTTGTCAAGGGTATCTTTGAAGCATGCGTAGTATCTGGTAAACAGACACAGAGCCTGAAAGTTCTGTGGATGTGGGAAAGCCAGATAGACAGAGCCAAGCATGGTCACAAACCTGCGTGCGTTATCACGGTGTGCTCCAGTTGTAGAGTTTTCTGCTGTTTTCTTGGCCAATATCATGTCGACATTGTTTGATGTAGAACTGGTGAGGCCCCATACATTACACGCACGCACGCACGCACGCACGCACACACGCACGCACGCACGCACGCACGCACGCACGCACGCACGCACGCACGCACACACATCTCCCCCCCCCCAGGTACTGGACCAATACCGGACCAATGCGCCCCGTAACATGCGTAACAGTGTTAGACGTTATATGCGCATGCTCTTCTCTGGTACACGCGTAGCAACGTCGTTCCGTCGTGACTTGTTATAAAGTGTTTTATGTGAAATATGTAAAGTGATAAATGGAAAATTAGCAGATTTATGTTAGTGTGTTCCGTGTGCCATGTGGTTGTAGTAATTGTGTCTGACTAGTTGATAGAACTGTGCCAAGAAACCATATCAAATCAAGTACTAAACAACTTTACCAAAGCCCGTTCAAAAGTATTGGCGTCTGAACAGTCATCATGCTATGTTCAGTTCCCTTAATGTGATACCTCGTATTCTTTGCAGAAACGATGAGACCTCTGCACGCTATCTTTCTAAGAGATAAAAATGAATACAATAAAACTGGAAAGCGGTGCCAAGACAAGAAAACCGCGCTTTAAGTTCCCGTATACTTTTCAGAATTACTTTGCGCGGCTTGCAAGTCCAATGGACCTTTCCAAGTTTATCCATCCATCTTATGACGTCATAATCATTTAAATGACGTGTATGTTGACGTCATAATCATGCCGTCATGAATGATTCGATATAGTCCATCATTAAACCTTAATAGTCCAACACGTTGTATGACTTGTATGTCTGCTATTTATTAAACATGCTGTTGAATATTTTTGAAACTAATTTGACTGGCCGCTGTTGCTGCCATAGGCAAGCAACAGCACCCAGTCAAATTAGTTTTAAAATATTCAACAGCTTACATATATGGTTTTCTGGAAATTCGTGGTATGGGTGGAGCCTAGCTAGAGATAGGCGGGGATTAGCTAAAACTGGAAAGGTCCATTATACCGATTCAATCCAATGGCTTCAATCTTTTCGCCGTCTTCTCCTCTTTTGTATTGTGCAGCCTCCAGAGATCGCAAATATTACAAACATTTCCTATTTATCACAGCGACAACAATGAACCAATTTACCAAGTGTACTCAGAGCCTATGAGAGAGATTCTGGGTCCCGGTGGCATCCAAGTCCCAGCCCACCAACCCCACTCTTGCCAACCGACGGTGTGTCGGGTGGGTTCCTCCCCGGAAAACTTCGATATCTGGATGTTCTCAAAACAATAATCCCACCCCCTCTTCCTCCTCCCATATGTTTACGATTATGGGGGTTGTTGGGCCCTTGATGAGATTAACTAGCCAAATAATTCTTTTGAATATGTTGAGTCACTGGACTTTGACTACAAGACAACAATGGATTTCTAAAGAAATTTCAAAATATTCAAAAAGGTATGTATATGATTGCTACAAACTTTGTGATGATTTAAGAAATATGCTGTGGAACATTTTGAAAAATTAATTAGACTGTAAGACATATTCTGTTGAAGATTTTGAGAATAAGGACTTCACCTTTTGTTTTTTGCTTTGACCATGTCTCACATTGCGCGCTCTCTCTCCCTCCCTGCCTGCCTGCCTGCCTGCCTGCCTGCCTGCCTGTCTCTCTCTCTCTCTCTCTCTCTCTCTCTCTCTCTCTCTCTCCACCCCACCCCACCCCCGTTGGTAGCAGGCACCGAGAGTTTGACACTATGATTCCAGAACCCGCTCCTCTCATGAGATCTAACTGTACTTTCTAATCAAACGCTACAAACATCGCCGAGGTATCAACAGTAGTATCAACACTTGGCCTATATGCATTTATCTAATAACTGGTTTCAAGCTTTAACAAATCATACCCTCTGTCACCGGCCGATCTCGTTTTCTGTTTCACTATATACAACGTCCAAAGCCCTTATGAAATAAAACGCTTGCTATTATTATTTATTCATTCTTTGCAACTGCAAATAGCCGCTTTTACACAACACATCTAGGTTACCCCCTCTTGTGTCAACTGGACCATGTAATGTTCAAACTGACCAAAAGACAACTTTGCAGTGGTCTTCAGACATGGCTATTAGAAAGGCCTATAGAAAAACATTTTAAATTATTTATCACTAGAATGACTGGCTCGGTAACCGAGCCAGTCATTCTAGTGGTAAATTTTCAAAAATACTCTTCTCTTTGCCTGGAGATAGACAATGGCTAAGTAAAAACTTTATTTCCTTTACCATCTGACCTCTAATGGTCAAGCCGGCTAAAATTAATTCAGTGGTAAATTTAGAAGAATAGTCTTCTAAAATTAAAATATCTTGAAGAATTTTGACCAGCATGTATTTTAAGGATATATCGCGTAGTATTTTGAGCGCTTTGAGGCGCTGTTGACACACCAGTATTTAATCTCAGTTAACGATTATTGATGTTTCCTTCTAAACCAAGCAATACGTAGTAATACACAATCTGAGCTGGCGTTGAAAATCAACTTGGTTTCGAAACATACAGTAATTTGCAAAGTAATTGTTTCACTTAGCGCAGTCTCTCTTCACACGAAGACAGATGTTTATTTTGGAAATGGCACAGGTGAAGCGTAGCTGCCTAAGAGTGTGATAGAATATATCAGTCAACAATAAGATCGTAGACACTACACCTCCTTTTTCCAGTTGGTACGAAACTATTGGCATTAGTAAGACATTGGAAGACTACTCCGTGTATTAGTTTAAAAATAATAGGTGCATTCCGAAATCTGTCACAATAAAGAGATTAATACAAATTGTGGCAGACTAGGTAAACGATATAACATAATGGACCGTATATCAGTTTTAAATACCAAATGCCAACGAACTGATGTCTACGAATTAGTCGAGTAAAATGATGATACTGATACAAGCTGGTCACTATCTATTAATTACAGATGATTTGGTGGAGTACAAACAGAATTGGGTGTGGAGCAGCGGTGTGTGAAAATTTAACTATTTATGGAAACCACCAGATCAACAATGCACTTTTCCTGGTGTGCAATTACGCACCTAGGTAAGTGTTACCTCTGATTTAACAATATGATACTCCCTCCCTCCCTCGCTAACGCTCGCGCGCGCTCAATCACTCGCTTACACATGCACGCACGTACTCAAAAACGCAGTCACGCACGCTCGCTTACCCGTACGCACGTACGCACGCGCGAGGTTATTAGTGCGTGCACGCGCGATGTTATTAAAGCCAAAGGGGTTCGGTACGTTTTATGATTTCTCTACTTTCCACGCTTAAAGTATCCAACTTTAGGTCATAAAGACCTTTTGGAGATTTCCCAAAGCGTATTCATATGGTTAATTCTAACAATTCACTGCTCCAACATCTTGTCTAGACTGTGAGAAACGATGTTGCTCAATAGATAGGTGCTAGATACGCTTTGTTTGATAGAATGCGCTTCCTTGTCCAATGTGCTGGACCTAGTTTATTCTATGAATTTGAGAAATAGTCTATATCTTCTACTCGCTGGTTGTTTGGCGTACGCTGATTTACTTTGGCTAAGGAAACAATGACATTTATTTGTATTCTCATCAAAATAATAAATGCATCTCGCCAAGATTCCGAAGCCTGGGAATGGGAATTAATTGCAAAATCAAGTACATCGGTATGGAGATATAACATCAGTAGAGAACATCTATTTATGCTTTTCATAGCACCATTCTTAACCACACTTGTGTTAACAGCGCCTCAAAGCAAACAAAATACTACTTTTATCAATTCACCCGTTAATGGTCGATATTCCTCAAAATTGAAATTATTGCCGAGTGACTGCCCATTTGTATAATATCAAATGCAGCCCTCTACAAACTGTGTAACACAGTCACTATCCGTGAGGGTAGTGTAACACAGTCACTATCCGTGAGGGTAGTGTAATACAGTCACTATCCGTGAGGGTAGTGTAACACAGTCACTATCCGTGAGGGTAGTGTAACACAGATGGTTTATGTTCGGATATATTCTTGGAATGTCAGAAAGTACGCCTGTACAGAAAGCACTATAATTTGTGAGTGGTAGGGGCCAACAGATGTGTGAGTGCATAAAACAGGCGAGAATGTTGAGGCGAACGTGACAAACGTTGACACAACTACGTCCGTCGTAGAGTTTAATTTAACCCGATTGTATAAAATTGGAGTACGACTGATTCAATTTCGTTTTAACTGTGGTTCACTGTAATTTTCCCGTGTTAAATAGTGAACATTTATGCACGAATAACTTCGACCATGACGAAAGTCTCAAATTGTTATCTCTAGACTAATATATAAAACAGCCAGCTTTTGAACGCTTTTGCCAACTTTGACTTTCCGTCCACCATGCCCCACCCACCCACCCCTAATTATTAGTAGCAAACCCAATTCTGCTATCACAAGCAACATCAGTGCCAGTAGTAAAATTACCAAAATTAGTAATAATGCCCTGGCAGAGCAGCATCCCGCTGTAAAATTAGTAATAATGGACTGGCAGAGCAGCATCCCGCTGTAAAATTAGTAATAATGGACTGGCAGAGCAGCATCCCGCTGTAAAATTAGTAATAATGGCCTGGCAGAGCAGCATCCCGCTGTAAAATTAGTAATAATGGACTGGCAGAGCAGCATCCCGCTGTAAAATTAGTAATAATGGACTGGCAGAGCAGCATCCTGCTGTAAAATTAGTAATAATGCCCTGGCAGAGCAGCATCCCGCTGTAAAATTAGTAATAATGGACTGGCAGAGCAGCATCCCGCTGTAAAATTAGTAATAATGGACTGGCAGAGCAGCATCCCGATGTAAAATTAGTATTAATGGACTGGCAGAGCAGCATCCCGCTGTAAAATTAGTTGCAAAATATTCAACAGCTCACCTGTATAGTTACCTTGGAATTTGGGTTATGAGTGTTCAGGTTCTAAAGTTTGAAAACAACAACACGCATAAAAGGTGGGTGGAGCTTAGCTAGAAATGGGAGGGCCAAATCTAGAAATGGGAGGGCCATAGCTAGAATAAAATTATAAAATAAGTCTTAATGCAGACTGTATATACAGTCTATGGAACATGGCTATCGAACTTTCGAACATTAATTAAACTCATCTATGCTGCCGATGATGTACTGTATGCTGCGGCTGTAGTAATAGAAACATCCTACAGCTGCAATCAGTCCTTCTTCACCTTTGACAACCGCGTCTTGTCCTCAGCCAAAGTCACCATTAGCTTCCTCAGGTTGGTCATACTTCATCTGAGTGTACCGAGTTCTCGTTTCTTAAGGTTGCTTTGCGGCACTCTTAACATATTTATGCGATGGTGTTCTCTCCTGACGTTATATTTACTGGCTTCCAGTAGGGAGAATTCAAAGTGTGTGCGTGCGTGCGTGCGTGCGTGCGTGCGTGCGTGCTGCGGGCGGGCACTGGGGTGCGCCTGCGTGCGTGCGTGCGTGTGTGCGCGTGAGTGTGTCACGTGCATGTGTGTGTGTGTGTGTGTGTGTGTGTGCGTGCGTGCGTGCGGGCGGGCGGGCGGGCGAGCGGGCGGGCGGGCGGGCGGGCGGGCGGGCGGGCGGGCGGGCACTGGGGTGCGCGTGCGTGCGTGTGTGTGCGCGTGAGTGTGCCACGTGCATGTGTGTGTGTGTGTGCGCGTGCGTGCGTGCGTGCGTGCGTGCGTGCGTGCGTGCGTACGTGCGTGCGCGCTCGCGGGCGGGCGGGCGTGTGTGTGTTCTCACTCTTCTGCCAGCCTTAGCGCGTGGCCAAATAATGGGCAATTTTTGTTGTGCGACCGCAGTGATGTATTACACATCTTGTAAAGTGCATCGTTGGAAGTCATGATATCAGACAATCCGTGTCCAGTGATGGTCCAGAGGGATTTGCGGTGGCAGGAATCAAGCTTGTCTAGAGCTGCCTTTGGAGCTACCCAGGTGTTATAGTTCTACAGTATTAAGGATACGCAGGTTACATTGTGCAAACTTCTCTACGCTGTTGGTGAATTAAAAGGTTATTGAGAAACGAATACAATGTACTCGCACACAAATATGCATGGCCAAATCATAGGTGCTGAATTAGTTGTTGCAGATTTCAGAAAGTGAGGCAGTATGCTTTCGTCTATCAGTACCACCGCCGCATAGGTAGTCTAGCTATGTAGGTTTCGCGCTCATTGCTACTTGATATAACATTCCGGGCTCAATGTTCCGCGCTTCTTTGTCAGAATACTGATTTGGCACTTATAAATATACACATATGTTACAAGTAACCAAGTTACATTTAGTTATTATTGGACAAGTGCCCCATTTGCGAGAAATCTGGAAACTCCATACCCTGTGCACTCGGCTAGAGAATCACTAATTTGATTTTCATTGATATCTTTGCACTATACAAAACTATACGGGGCCATTGCTTATTAGCTCACATGGCCCGAATGGATAAATGAGCTTATGTCCGTCGTCCATCCACCCACCCACCCACCCACCCACCCACCCACCCACCCACCCACCCACCCACCCACCCAGCCACCAACCCACCCAGCCATCCGCACATCCAATCATGCTCGGGATTGCCCTCTGTGATACGATGTTCATTAAATTTTTCATTAAATGATCGATTTAAATCAAATATGGAAGGAATCATTCTTAGTGCATAGGGATCCATGATCGTTAAAGTGAAGCCGGTTGGTCAGATTGGTCGGCAATCAAGATGATTATAAGTGTCTAGCTATTGAGCTCGTCTGACCAAGAACGGTGCAAATGTTCCACATGAGCGTTAGCTTCCGCAAGTATATACGCGCCTCGACCGGAAAGATATTACCAAACAGACGACCCTGTTCGGAAGGCCAAGGATTTAAAACAGCAGTTTATGATAGAACTTCTCGAGGAGTCTCAATTCGGTTTTATTAAGAATAAGTGTACCAATCCCATGTAGCCGAACTAGTAGGACATATAGGCTTATGTCAGATGCAGGCATGTTTAGGGTGTCATGCTGTTCATGTCGTCCGGATGCCATAAGAAAGTAGATAACATGGCTGGATTTCCATATATTTGCATCTACTGATGTGTGACATTTATAAGTTGATCACCTCTTTGTATCCCTAAGTATGATGCACCGCCTGGGGCTGATCACCTCTTTGTATCCGTAAGTATGATGCACAGCCTGGGGCTGATATTTCCACATCATATAAGGAGACGGGAGAATTCTCCTTCTTACAATCGGAAATCGTGCCTCATTCATTTGTCTGAGAGCTCGTAAAATTGGCTAACGCTGTAGGGGCTAGAGATGTTCAACAGCGTCTGCGAGCTGTTTTCAGTATTTGCTATTATGACGCCGGCCATACAGGTCGGTGCTGCGCAATGATCAGTTCGGATGATAGGCCCATCTCCTGAGGCTTCTATGGTGTCGAGCAGGTAACTGATGTAGAACTTGTACAAGTCTGTTGACAGTATTCCTCTTTGCCTTGCATAAAGGGAATTGGATCGGAATACTGGCCATGCCATTCTCTCATATGTAGGTCGCTGATAAGGATCTATATCATACCACACATACTATGCCCGCGAAATAATTTGTTTGCAAGACCTGCATCGCATACATTGAATTGATTACTTTTTTTCCGTAGTTAGTATATATATATATATATATATATATATATATATATATATATATATATATATATATATATATATATATATATATATATATATATATATATATATATATATATATATATATATATATATATATATATATATATATATATATATATATATATATATATATATAAAGAAACCAAAACAGAGTTCTACCACATATACCTATCAACAACCCACTTTGTGACGGAGCATCGTGGAGGAAAAGTAAAATCCTGTACTCACTGCTTTGTAGTACGGGTGACATTGCTGCACGCTGCGTCATTGGGAACATAGCTTTCCAGTCCTTCTGCAAGCTATGGATTCATAGGTCATAGATATCATTGACAAAAAAGACTATGTTTATACAATGCAACCTGCGTATCCTTTATGCTGTATAACTGTAACAGCTGGACAGCTCCAAAGGCAGCTCTAGATAAACTTGGTGCCTGCCACCGCAAACACATACGTACCATCACTGGACACCGATAGCCAGACAGCATAATTTCTAATGATGCACTATACAAGATGTGTAATACATCGCCGCTGTCCGTAAAAGTCGCGCAACAACGATGGTCCGTGTTTGGCCATGTGCTAAGGATGCCATGTCTGAGCACCATCAGCACAAAGCCTTGGAATTCGCCCTACTGGGAGCCAGCAAATGCAAATCAAGGAAATGACGTCATTGCCTAAATAGGTTAAGCGTGCTACGAGGTGACCTCAAGAAAGCAGAACTCGGTACAGTAAAATCAGGAATGGACCTGAGGAAGCTAAAGATTTTGGCTGAGGACAAGACACATTGGGCAAAAGCGAAGAAGGACTGATTGCAGCTGTAGGATGTTTCTACTACTACAGTCGCAGAATACAGTACTCATACATATGGGGTGGAATTTCGTCGAATGGAAACAAAGTTGCTAGTCAAACGACCATTTTAGTCCAACTGCAGTGTAAAGAACCAAGTTTTAAGGTCCTCTCAAAATGTTTGCAGTTTTTATAATTATGTTATATGATGATCATAAATAAGTCTGGGGAAACTTTTTATGAGCGTTTTAAAATGTCACCATCACTGTCTTATTTGGACAGGTGAAAAAACTATTTGTCATTAAACCTTTCATGTCACAAACTGACGGGAAACATCCCCATAACCCAGATCCATTATTCTCCCATAGATCGGCGAATCGGGCAACAGATGCGCAAGGGATAAATACTGAATACTGTGCAACATTCTAGTAACAGACAGACCTGCTTTTCGGCATAATATATAATTGTTGGTATATCATATAATGATGGCTTACATAGGATTGTATAAAAAGTGTTCTACCGATGTTATTTACTTATTTTGGCGTAAATTTATACTGTACTAGGTTATATATATATATATATATCACGTTAGTAAACTCAGGAGAGGTAACTTATTATTGGAAAAGACAACTATTTGGAAGAAAATAAGTGTTTTTGCAATAGTGCGCTGTAATGACTGGCTAATTAAATCGACCAGTCGTATTATTAAAACAAAATGTTTTAAATGCATCTCCTCATCTCAAAACTGGTTATTTTGGACACTTTAACATGTGTGATGGATAAAGGTTAAATATAAAACTTTAACAAAGACCTTGATGTATAGGACAATGTACTCCAGACATATACTAATTTAACTCCTCGTCTTGCTCGTTCTCATCACCATGCCCTGCTTATCTAGCAGATCACTCTCTAGTAAATTGATTCCTGTAGTAATCATCCCCGTGACAACTAGAAAACTCAGAATAAGGGATTTGAGTGACGAACAAACCACATCTGGTCATTGGACATGGTTGTGTAGAGGAACATCCATACCGTATCATCAGCAATACGTCAGGTGGTTCTGCTAGCATATCCGGTGGCAAAGTGATAGCTAAGAGCGACTGTGAAGTGACATTACATGTCCATCCATAATGTGCAGCATCAAAACCATGTGAGTCGTTCTCCGAAATTAACATCCAGATCATAGCTTGATAATGTGCGCTCTTTAAAGCCTTCAGTGGTGTGTGGTAACGCCTTCAATTTCAGTGCTGAAGTTAGCTTTGGTTTAGCCCATTTCTCATTCACCTTTCCAGAGTACCCACCCATCATATGATGTCATAATGAACTGCGTGATGTGTAGAATGACATCATAATGAATGACTGAATGACGTCGATAAGTACGTCATGAACGCATATTTGAAGACGGTTTGCTTTTACTATTTAATAAATGCAGCAGGTCTTTACTTTTATTTGTATTGATGTACTTACATTTATTCATTTGTCTGTGGAGTTATTACAATAACTGATAGTTTCCATTTTTTGGATGTGGAAACTGTGCTATTTTTCTTAGATTCTTGTGAAAACATTTGCAAGAGTTGTTCAATACCCGTACCTTCTAACTGTTTGTTGTAGCGATGCCATCAGAGTCTGTGTCTTTCCAGTTACCGATCATGGTGCTCATTCTTGTATGTGTTGTAGTCCCTGGCCTTCTTAGTCTTTTTGTACTTTTATAGGGGCCCCACCCCGCTTATATCTGATTGTATAATGGATAGTCTTATTTATACAGATCTGTTTGTTGTCCATTGTATTGTACTTGTTTTTGTTGTAGGAGTATTTCGTGTCAATATGTCAGTAAGTTTCTGGTATAACTGGTATGTGTCTTCTGTTGTGTTGAGGTAGTATATGATTCTCAGCAATTATGCTTATTTTCTTGCTCGTTGTGTTGTAATCACCTTTGTGCAGAGGTTTGTTGTTACAAAATGCAGTAATATCATTAATCAGGCCTGCATGTATTTGGATTCTCAATGTATCATGATCGCTCTTTCCTTACTCTCCATTTTGGAGTTAATTAAATTAATGTTTTAGTTCTCAAATCTCGTGAAATTGCTTCATTAAATCTAATATTCAAATAAGCCCATAGTGGTGGCGGACGCTGCACAACTTGTCTTTTAGCAGGGGTACGCGGTAGCTTATAGTCCAAGGGCATCAAGAACCCACTTCGCAACCCCACCCACCCCCAATCACCAAAACTATATTTTTCTGTTACTTTGAACTATGTTGATTAGTTCGTGCGTGTGTGTCCCCACCCCCACCACAATATTTGTGGAGTTGGGTTGAAGCGAAAGGCAAACTGCAAGGGGGACTGAAGGCTTTGAAATCTACATGCTCGCAGGTGGCATCTCCTGCATTTCCAGAGGTAAATATGGCCCATCAGTTGGTTGTTAAATTATTCTTTTTTTAGCCATTTAATTTCATTTTTTTGTTCACTCAATTTTTTTAGCCGTTCAGTTGTGAAAACAGGACTGGATAAAAAAAACCTGAATGAACAAAAGAATTAAATTAAATAGCTAAAAACTGAATAATTTAACAGCCAACTGAATGGCAATATTTACCCCCTGGAAGCGCAGGTGGTGCCATCTGAAAGCATCTAGAAGATAAAAAATAATATTAAACTGTAATACAATCATGAACCATCTGACTCCTAAATCATCAGAAGTCTGAAGACAAAAAACACACACTCTTTAATAAGAATAATACTGAAACAATATATAATAAAAACAACAGAGCATAACAAATTGCCAAGTGTGTACCATATCCTGTTATGCAGTTTCTCTACAAACGACAATACATCTCTGGACATCATGTCCAGACAGCTGTGTATCGTTTTAAAAAGAGAAACTGCATAAAACACATTATTCACTCAATAAAAATGTTGATAGACAAAATTGGTAGCTGGTCAAGATCTGGGGCTGCTGTCCCTATTATAACCCGCTACGCTACTGGTGCCTGCGTTAACACGCGATATAATATTGGTGTTGTGCCGCTGTCTTGAATGTTGACTATCTACACAGCAAGATGCCATTAATGCATTATAATTCCAACTGATTCATATCCTCACTGAGAACGTCGGTTACTGGGCCGTACTAGGCCAATACACTGCATAGAAACAGTTTTCACATGCCGAAAATGTATTGTATATTAACACACAAGTCACTAATTGCCGCCCACTTCAGTCCCAAGTTTATTTGGTAACAAGCTTTCAGTTGAACTACGTGTATTATTGTTGACGGTAACAGCTTTAACCAAATTAGTTGTAAAATATTCAAGATTTCCTGGAATATCATGGTTAAATGTTAAGATAAGTAAACTATTACTGTCTTTGTTGCAGAGGTAACTGGATGGGGCAGTATCCGTACCTTGAGGGCAATACATGTTCAATGTGTGCCGAGGGCGAAAGATGCAAGAACAGACTTTGCCACAGTAAGTTTGTAGTTAACATGGCGTAAAATTGGGGTCAGGACAAATTGGGGTCAGGACAGTGAATATTTGCCACAGTTCAAGTTTGTAATCACCACTATGATTAATACAGCGGCCTGTTAGGAAAGAGACGGAATTCGCAGAGTGAAAAAAGTCTCTCTTTTGGAGTTCTGACAGTGAGCCGATGTTTTGTTGGACGCTATATACTTAATAGTCCGTCCAGTTGTACGAATTGATTGTCGTCCCAAGAAACAGTTGGCCGATTTTAAACAAATTTGATATGGACCATCCTTAGACCATAGGGATACAAGGTTGTTCAAACGAAGCCCATCGACAAATATGACCAGCAGCCATCTTGATTTTGGCCGATTTTTATACCCTGCCAAAAAGTTTGGCGAGGTATTATGTAATGGCGCCGTCCGTCTGGGCGGGCGGGCGGGCGGCAGAGTGGTTTCCGGACGATAACTCTGTTACCGTTTGTCGGATCTTATTGAAACTTCATTGAGTGGTTGGACTAGGTCTGGGGAAGAAACCTATCGAAATCGACGATGATCTGAAATCCAAGATGGTCGCCAGCCACAAGCGGCCATCTTGGAAATTGGTTTCCGGATTATAACGCTGTTACCGTTTATTGGATCGATTTGAAACTTCATAGAGTGGTTGGACTATGTCTGGGGAAGAAACCATCGAAATCAACGATGGTCCGAAATCCAAGATGGCCGCTAGCCAATGGTGGCCATCTTGAAAATTGGTTTTCGGATGATAACTCCGGTACCGTTTATCGGATCGCTTTGAAACTTCATAGGGTGGCTGGACTACATGTTGAGAAGAAACCTATCAAAATTGACAATGATCCGAAATTCAAGATGGCCGCCAGACACCATCTTGAAAATTGGTTTCCGGATGATAACTTGGTTCCAGTTTATCGGATTGCTTTGAAACTTCATATGGTGGTTGGACTAGGTCTGGAGAAGAAACCTATCGAAATTGACGACGATCCGAACTCCAAGATGGCCGCCAGCAACGGGCTGCCATCTTGAATGCTGGTTTCTGGATGGTATATCCGTTACCATTTATCGGATCACTTCATAGGGTGGTTGGAACATGTCTGGTGAAGAAACTCATCGAAATTTACGATAATCCGAAATCCAATATGGCCGCCAGTCAGAAAATTAGTTTCTCGACGATACCTCCTTGACCGTTTAACGGAATGCTTTGACACTTCATAAGGATGACCAGTCTGGGTCTGAGGAAGAAATAAATATTTTCTGATAGCTCTCAATTCATTGGTTTGTCATCATGGCGGGGTAGTATGCACCGTTTGCAGAGCTCTTGTTAGAACCGTCTTTAACCTTTTCATGCTAAAGCTGGCCTATGCAATGGTCTTGAGGAATGCCTATTCACCGACCAAGAAGCCTATTTTTGAAAATTTATCACTGGAATGACTGGATCGATAACCAGGCCAGTCATTCCAGTGGTAAATTTCCAAAAAACGGTCTTATCTTGGCCTGCAAATGGATATTAAATAAGCAAATATTCAGATTTTCTTGACCAAATTTAGTAATTAAAAGGATAAAAATCGCCTCCCCGAAGCCGCTTGGGAGATTGATTCGAAATTCAAAACAACAAGATGTAGGGAACCAGCTGAACAACGTGTGCTAGAGAGAGTTCGATGAGCCAAATGCTTCACGGCCACATTGGATCACCTAATTTTCGTGAAAATGTTTTCTCCCGAATCACCGAAAGGATCGGCCTGAAATTAGGGAAGTATGACTAAGGACTAAGGGCCATTAGTTTGTTCAAAGCTAAGTCAGTGCATTAAAACATGGGTCCCATCAACCAAGCAGATTTCAGCAGGTTGGTGGCCATATTCATGATATTGGAATTTAACTGTTTGCCGGCCATCTTGCAATCCCCTCCCCCCCCCCCAACACCAAAATCTATACCAAAGCAATGAGAAATATAAAAGTTCTTCTCGAGACCACCGGACCGAATTCAACCAAATTTGGTGGAAAGCATCCTGGGGCCATCGGGATCCAAGTTTGTTCAAACTAAGCAGATTGACCAAAGTAGCCGGTGGCCATCTTGGATTATGATCGATTCTTAGAAATTTCATTAAAAATCTCTAAAACCACTTGAGCGATTGAAACTCATGAATTTGGTCAAATGTTTCGGCAGCCATCATGAATGGCCTAATTTTCCTGGAAATTACTTCTCCCGAATGGATCAGGGTGAAATTTTGGAAGTGTAATTAGGAACTAATGGTTATTCAAGTTTGTCCAAGGAAGGTTAGTACAATAAAAAAGATCAGAATTCAACATTTTGGCGACTATATTGAAATATATGATGGATTTTGAAGCCACAATTGGTTTTATTATTGGCGAACATTATAATTTTCGACAATATATCGATGGGCTCCATTAGTTTGTCTGTTTGTTGGCGTACAATCTCGGTTAATTTATGTCTCAGCAATGTTTCAGCTTTTAGGTGTTCTAAATGGCAACAGAACTAGGTATACTGACGACCCTCTCGTAGTAAAACTGTCAGCAGAACAGAAAGCGTTACGCTTGCGCATCTATCAAAGTAGCCAAAGTGAAGATCGCACCACATTAGCGAACGCTTAAAAGATCTTGCTATCCAACAAGCAGACGCCCTAGCAGATGAGATCACTGCCACGAATGACTGCCACAAACTGTTTCGGGCAGCCCGAGACCTGAGAGTTGCTGACTACACACCACCACTAACTATACACAACTCTGAAGGACACTTTATCGGGACTGACCAGGGCAAAGCCGAGGCAATTCGAGAATGGTTCAAGGAACAGTTCACTGTCCGCGATGGTGAGCCCTTGCACCCATTTTCAGGAGACACCAGGCCATTACTAACACCAATTAATATGGCAGAGGTTGAGGTACTTTAAGGTACTTAAAGCCCTGAAAAATGGACGTGAAAAATGGACGAAAAATGGAGGTGCTTTAAGGTACTTAAAGCCCTGAAAAATGGACGTGCATCTGGACCTGATGACATGAGCAATGAACAATTCAAATATGCAAATGACATTATCTCAAAACCGATCACGCACATAATCAATTCAGCTTTTATGCACCACCTTCCCATCGGCGCTGTAGGCCAAGGCATCCTTATCGCGCTACCCAAGCCCAAGAAGCCACATGCCTTCCCCCCCCCCACCCCCAGCCAATCTACGGCCCATTGTACTCCTTAACAGCATACGGAAAATCCTATCCAATGTTACTTTATGCCGCATCTGAGACAAGATCGACAACTTCACCGGATCATGTCAAAATGGCTTAAAACGTGGAAGCAGCTGCGCAGACATTGTATGGGCTCACCGCATGCTTGTGTCGGTAGGCATGTACAAACACTGGGATTTCCACAAAATGGGCATTCACATGTCACAGCCTTCGATACAATTAAACGCTCAAAGATCCTAGATGTACTACGCCATGCCAGTTGCAAGGAAGATGGCTACGACTAGTGAGACTACTGCTTGCAGACACCAAGCTGAGAGGACGAGTCAAGGCCATGAAGTCTGTAGAGTTGGAGACATCAATCGGCTCCCCACAGGGAGATGGTCTATCCCCTGTGCTCTTCACCTGTTACCTGTCTGCTGCAGTGAAATCCGTGCGGGACCAAACCCCGCCCACCCACCCCCACCCCCGGGTGTCAATACTGGGCATGCCGCTAGAGATGGAATATGCTGACGATGTGGACTTTGTAGATGAGGAAAAGAAATCCCTTGACGAACTTCTCCCAATAGCTGCAAGCAAACTAAAAATTGAGAATCTCTTTATGAATGAATCCAAAACAGTGTTCACCCACATATACCTACCTACACAGCATGAAACTAAAGAAAATGACGATCCACTCCGTGGTGGCGAACCATGGAGGAAAAGTAAAATCCTGGGCTCACTGTTTGCAGTACTGCTGGCATTGCTTCACGCTGCACCATAAGGAACATAGCTTTCCAGTCCATCTGGAAGCTATGGATTCGTAGATCAAAGTTGCCCTTGGTAAAAGGACTACGTGTATACAATGCAACCTGCGTATCCTTGATGGTGTATAACTGTAACAGCTGGGAAGCTCCAAAGGCAGCTCTAGACAAACTTGACGCCTGCCACCGCAAGCACCTACGCACCATCACTGGACACCGATGGCCAGAGAGCATAATTTCCAACGATGCACTATACAAGACGTGTAATACGCCGCCGCTGTCTGTAAAGGTCGCCCAGCAAAGATGGTCCATGTTTGGCCATGTGCTAAGGATGCCAGAAGACACACCAGCACAGAGAGCATTGGAATTCGCCCTACTCGGAGCCAGCAAATACAGAGCCAGGAGAGGACGTCATTGCATAAATCTGCTAAGCGTGCTACGAGGTGACCTCAAGAGAGCAGGATTAGGTACACTCAAGCCAAGAATGGACCTGAGGAAGCTAAGGATTTTCGCTGAGGACAAGACACAGTGGGCAAAAGGGAAGAAGGACTGATTGCAGCTGTAGGATGTTTCTACTACTACAGCTGCAGAATACAGTAATCATACAATCTTTCAGCCTATTGGGATTAAACTTGGCCACCTGCTTCCGTATATCAAGAGGATGGAGCACAAGGATATTGAAGGTCGTGAAATCAAAGTTCAAGGTCACTGTCAACTTGGTACAAACTATTTATTATGGCTGTTTGGTTGTGTTCACCCTATTGAGACTAACTTGGAGACATGATTACCTAAGATGTTCAACAATATCCGATCAGTGTAGCACTGATGTCATGTTTACTTTTTGGAAGTATGCCAATTTCAAAATTTGGATAAATGTTCTGTGGCCATTTTGGATTTTTCCACCACCGGAACCACTCCCACAGTAAAGCAATAGGAAATCTACCAATTTTAATCAAATTTGGAAGGACACATCCTTGTTCTTGTAGCAAATCTGGCCAAAACCTAGTTCTACTTATAGATGAGGGTCTGTCTAATCTAAATGCATCTATGTTCCAGTCGCAGTCACTGTGGGCCTATTTTGCATTTGTAATTTCAAAATAAAGGCTTCGGAGGATGGGGGTAATTATTATCCACATGTTTTTTAAAAACGTTGGGGATATTGTAATCGCCTCCGTCCTTTTGTCCGTCCGTCACGCTACTTTCTCGCAAAACGTTTGGCGGAATTCAACCAAATTTGTTATTGTGGCTTACCCATATGATTCCGCTTTGCAAGACGATATTTAGATCTGGCTACCTACCAATATGAGTTACCCATATCAATCTGGAGAACATGAGCACGTTTACATTTGGCCCCGCCCCAAGGGTGAGTGGGGGATGGGGTCAAAAGATTACAAAACTGATTGTAATGAAATTCCTCTGAAACCATTTGACGGAATTCAACCAAATTTGGCATGTGGGTTACCCATATGATTCCGCTTTCCACGACGATATTTAGATTTAGCTCCGTCCTCCAGTGGGTGGGGCAGGTGTCAAAAGGTAAAATCACTTGCAACGCAACTCCTCTGAAACCGTTAGAAGGAACTCAACCAAATTTGATATGTGAGTTACCCATATGATTGCGGAGTGCAAGAGGCCATTTACATTTGGCTTCGCCCCAAGGGGCAGGGGTGGGGTGGGGAGTCGGGTAAGCTTTTTACCTGCAGAAATTGATTGTAATTGGACAGAATTCAACCAAATTTGGAATGTGAGTTACCCATATCAATGTGGAGTACATGAGCCCATTTGTATTTGGCCCCATCCCTGGAGTGGGTGGGATGTGGGTCAAAACGTCTGAAAAATTTATTGTAATGCAATTCTTCCGAAACCATTGAATGGAATTCAACCAGATTTAGTATGTGAGTTACCCATATCAATGTGGAGTGGGTGAGCACATTTACATTTAGCCCGGCCCCCAAGTGGTGGTAATGGCGTCAAAAGGTTATGAAATCGGTTGTAATACAACTCCTCTGACACTATTGGACGAAATTCAACCAAATTTGGTATCTGAGTTACCCATATGATTATGGAGTGCAAACGGGTATTTACATTTGGCTCCGCCATCACACACCCCCCCCCAAACCCCACCCCCCCACCCACCCCCCCCCCCTCCGGGTGGGCGGGGTAATTAAAGTTCAAAACTGTGAACCGCTCAATCTAGTTTTTATTGGTTTGAGCTATCGATCTGACACCTCTATCCGCCATACCTACACATAGATCAATTAGTCTCTGGATAACTGTCTTCAGACGCTTCGCTGCTGGAGGATCGACTCTTGATTTACACTCTTATTGAGTTCTTATCACTACACATCACGACAGTTGTCCTCAATGCTACAACGCCAATAAAGTTAAATCTATTTTGACAGCCTCTTTTTAGTTGTCTCTTCATTATTTTGTCAAATTCCAGGGACAAACGAATTCGCTAAACGTTTGTTTAAAATAGGAATCGCGTGTGCAGATTTTCAATTTGTCAAAAATTATCAGTTTTCCTGACATCGGTTTACCTGCGCGATAAGTATGCCGACCAATTCACGAATCTATTGTTATTTCTAGGAATATAAAATTATTGAAATGTTCTTGAGGATTTTCTACTTGTGACAAAAGCTAAATCGAAGTAAATGCGAAAATACAAGCACCGATATTAAAGTCACGTGACGTGCGTTGGATTTCCCTCTTCCGTTTCCGTTTTTCGGGGAAGACGAACAAAATGGCTAAATCATCGATTGACAAAGCTGAAATGTGGTATTTGACGATCGCTGGAACGGTGTTAGTACATCGTTTCATTGGTTGTTAAATGCTCAGATGGTTTTGTATTTAGACAGTGCAACGAGTTATATTGCTTAGAGACCAATCTGAGATAGTGTATTTGCCCGACTATGTACCTTTAATAAACATTCTGTGGAATATTTCGAAACTAATTTCACTGGGCGCTGTTGCTGCCATAGGCTCCCAGTCAGATTAGTTTTAAAATATTCAACAGCTTATCTGTAGAGTTCTTTGGAAATTGAGATTCAGAATCTAGTGTTCGATCGATCACAACACAGGCAAAGGGTGGGCGGAGCTTAGCTAGGAATGGGCGAGGCATAAATAAAACAGAAATTCATCTATTAGAAATGTCTACTTTGGTACATACTGAGACAGATAAATAGTTATCTTGGACGAATTCTCTTGGCGCCAATGTTGGAAACGTCAAACTATTCGCATTACCTCCCAACAGATAATGCGATTGTGCAAACTTCTTATGATGGTACAGAGAACAAGGCGACTGATAACATTATAACGCCGACATGTCAAATAATTGTGAAAAAAATCAAGCTAGGCATTGCACTCGCTTACCCGCGCAGTTGGATCTTTATCTAACTCGCTGGCTGTAAACATGGCAAAAGCCAAACGTACAGGAAAGTTGTTGAATATTTTACAAATAACTTGACTTGACAACGACGGTTTCAAAACAAATTCATGTCTAACTATTCAAAAGCTATTACTTATACTATGATTAATTATGGATACCAGCGTGGCGTGTATTGTTGAGTATGTTATGTAATTATTAGGTGTGACGTCACTCCAGCAGAAACATGGCTTAATGGCAGATGCTAGCGTGAGTGACTTGGTGAGAAAGCACACACCAACACGTGAGTCTTAGTCTTATTAGTGCATTGGGCTATGTGTGTATGTCTGCCGCTGTATGCCTATATGGGGGAAAAGGGATCTGATTTGGCTGAAATTAAAACACGAGAAATGTTGCTACTGTTCCCAATTTTGGTTGAGCTTGGAAAAAATCCGAAACATGCTGATATTAAAAGATATGATAGAAAATGGAGGATGGAGATTGCTCAACAAACACGCAAAAGTTAATGAAGCAATAGATACTGGCAAAAGCTAATTTATAGCGTGATTTGAACTGTGCACTCAATGGCATCTTGGTTTATTATCTCATATTGTTTCCTGTAGCAAGGAGTGGAAAGGTGTCCCAGCCCACCTGGATATCATCATGTCAAGATGCCAGGCCTCGTCACTGTCAGGTGTGGAAAGCACAGGGCGAATGTGACCGCAATAAGGAAATAATGGAGTTCTATTGTAAACTGACATGCAACGTGTGTCAACCAGGTAAGAGATGAAAAACTGGTGTTGACCTCTTGGTTTTTCTTCATGCATAATTATTAGTTTTTTCCCTTAGACCGTAAAAATGTGTAAGAACAGTACTTAGCTCTTACCTGTTTTAAAGGAACACGTTTACTATTATCATAAATGGAACTGGACAAACAAATTGAACCCTTTGAAAGCGAAAGGTCAAAAGACCAAAATCATTTCCAATTCAAAAATTATTTTGCTGGGTATTTTAAAACTAATTTGGCTGGGAACTGTTGCTGCCTATGGCCAATTTCATATTTTGAAATCAATTTAACTGGAAGCTGTTGCTGCCTAACTATATCTCTACCATAATAATAATTAATCAGTTTTACTTGGCAGTGTTACAGCATATAACAAATAACGCAGATGACATGTAGCTTAGCTAACAAGCTAAGTGCGAGGAAGCATTATTAAGCGACAATCTTTCCTTAGCTGCAGCTAGATTTATTATCGAATTGACGAGATTTCCATAATCATAAAATTATATTGAATATGATAGTTCTACCAATTTCTGCCATCAATATACATGTATATGTATATGTGAATTTACAGATGTTTTTCATTTTGTGGGTACGGTCTTTCTTTTACCAAGATATAACATAAACATTGATGTGAATTAATGGCGGCAATGTGTTAGTAGTGTTTTGTCAGCTCCGGCTTCGCGATAAATTTTTGGTGGTAATCTTGCGTAATTTTGTGAAAGGGTGTGAACAAACTCAACACCAAAGATAATTCGCGGCTGGAGGTAAGACAGCTAAACATAAAAAAATTATATGTTCGTACATGAGGTATAATTGTAAACAGGCTTACCCCAGCCGCAAATTATATTTAGTATGAACATTTGAATTGCTAACCAGCCGTTTCCCGTTGTAGGTGATTATGGCATAACACGCTAGTAAACAGCATTGTCAGTCTACAGTATACACAGTATACACATAGCCTGTATACGGTTAGCGGTCAGCGGTCAGCAGTGATAGCTCGGCGATAGCTCTGTTGTGGATTTGAATCAGTGCCAAGAACATTGTCCTGGATATTGTCTTGTGGCACGCGCGGGCGGAGCATTCGTTTTAAGCGATGATATAATTCTAAAAAAAATGCTTGTTGATGTTTGTTGACAAGCAGAAGCATAATGAACGGGTCAGGGACCTATGAGTTTGACGGAAAACGAAAAGCGAGTAAAGCTGCGGTTAGGTCGAGCTACGATGACCCGCACTGCATTAGAACTGTCGGCAAATGACTAGAAAATTTGCGCTCATGTCGCTTACGATTCGATTACTAGCAACTATCGGCAACTACTCGCGCTGCCCGTTTCCAAGTCGCACGTGCGCTCATGTCAACTGGAAATGCAGCATGAATTAACAGGTTATGTAATTATTTTGAAATGACATTTCATATTTGCAATATATGTTCGTTGTGCATTATCCTCTTTAAAATGTGTATATGTCTATTGCATCCCATGTATCCTAGAAATCATTAGATAATCTGTTCTGCATCCTGCCTCAAACACACATGTTATAAATTCTGGAACAGCAGCAGCTCGTTGGTTTTCAAATTTATCTGAATTCAAGTGGGGGACACGGCTCGCCTTTGATTCTGTGATCAAATATTTATATCCGTTCCCGGGCCATCTGACTTATCGAAGATTCTTAGATTCGTGCCAAAGTGTTTCTCTCTGGTTTTGTTGCATCAATCTAGTTATTAATACTTGTATCGACAAACAGCAACTTCAAACTTGTATCATACTGTGAATTTATTCTCTCTAACAATAATAACTATACTCTGACTAAAACTTCTAACTAATATCTAACATTTATGTTTATACTATAAAGTGGACCGAAAAGTGAACCAAAAATGATCTCCCAAAAAGATGATCCCGTTTGCACAAATCATGCAAATATATAGCACGCTCATCAACCCTCGCCTCGGCCAATCCTGGGCTCGGCGCGCCATCATTCCTAACCCTGTGGTAGAAATCACTGATGCCATCTTGTTGACCGACTCGTGCACTCGAGCGCCATTATGACCTTTAACGGCCATAATGATTCAAGACTAATTTGTGCAGTGTTCGTTTCAACGATAACAGCAATGGTCTCTACCATCAGTAAATGTCCAGCCATTATGTTGCCTGACCTTTGTTGTACGCCAACAAAGGCAACCGACGTAATGGCTGTGACCACGGCTTGACCATATAGCCCTTCTCATGCTGAATTCAAAATCAGAATGCAGAGTAATCTTTTATATCAAAAAATCTGCCTTTGAATAATTCAGATTTGACATACCTCCCACACCGGAAAGTTAAAATATACATTCACTAGAATGTGATTTTAACTCTTTCAAAGGTAGATTACACTCAAGTCCCTAATAGCTCTTAATCTTCGCTATGACAAGAAGAATTTGACCATCATCACTCTTGCTTAGAGCAAACGGTCATTCCGAAGTATTCGGAATCACTAGTTTGGAATTTCAGGTCGTTCCGTCTCGCTCTACCTCTCTTTTCACAACGCTCAGTAATCCAGACCTCGTATGAAATGCGCATTACGCTATTCGTCTTTATTTTATACTTATCATTTAATCTACGAATGATAAACACTAAGAATTTTGTACATGTTTCGCAATGGGACTGTCCAAATCGGTCATTGATAGCTATGACATGGAGTGCCTACTGACATTTCGTCGCACGCCTCAGAATTACATGTCTGCATAATTCAAAATAATTGTGTCAAAATCCATTGCCATTGTTAGAAGTCCACACAAACTAGCAACGTGTTAATTGCGCAGCTGCAATTTTGCATCTTTTGAAGTGACCAAAAGATTATTGGCTCATTATGCGAATTTATGATTTCGCTTTGTAGTATATTTCGTTATGATCTGACATTCCATTATATATCTCCAAAATGGTTAATGCCATAGTCTAAATGAACTTATCAACTGTATCGCTATAGTTCATGTATAAGTGCATAGTTGCGTATTTCTGACTTGGTCTGTAGAATTTCAAAACGAAACAATCGTTATGACACCGCCATTGCAGCACTTAATTGTTTTTGTCTGCATGCGGTTCCCCGCCCTTCCTAATTATGTGGATCTCGCAATCATATATGATTATATGCCCGCATATTCAATAGTCAGTTTCTCCATATAATCGATTTGACTTTTAAACTTGAAACCACGGTGTCTTTACAAGGATGACAAATATGTAGAGAGAAACTATGAAGCGTGTCAAAACAGCTTCTCCCACCGAGCATATCCCTCCATCATCTACTAATTCTATTTACACATCGGTTACAACTCAATAGTGGTTAATATTGCAGCTTCTTATTTCAAATGACGTTTTCGCTAAGCAGAAATGACAATATTCAACTTGCCAGGCCATTAGCTCGTACGTTAACAATTAATGTTCTGCTAATACACCTTTACACCACGACCACACTGTGGCGTATTCACTAAAACCTGAACATACTATACATCATCATATATTATTATTATTATTATTATTATTATTATTATTATTATTATTAGTATTAGTATTTTTATTATTACTATTAGTAACATATCATGACGTTACAACATAATTAGGCCTATGCAATACACGTCACATTGTACATCATACCTGATTAATACGGTTCTAAGTCATCATAAAATAACAATTATTTTGGGTTTCTCGTGTAATGTGCGCGCGTGTGTATGTGCACGCGCGCATGTAGAATTGGAACTAAATATAGAGATGCTGTTTTTGCCAAACGTTTCCTGAAACAATTCCAGAACCATACAACACACTGTGTACGGAATTCATTGCATTGAGCCTGGCCATGGCGCAATGCTAAATTCCGGCCATCCTGACTCGTGGCCAAGAACGCATATAGCCCGATCACTACAATATCCAAACTTGGTCTAATTTAAATGTTTAATTTATATCGGAACCAGATAGGGAATCCGTTAGGCGTCATTTCACCCACGCCAACCATCTCTATAGTCTGTTCGCTTGGATCTAGGTATGTTTACAATGGATATATGTGACCCCTGACGTTTTCAATAACAATATTATAACGCATATTCAGCCTGTACAATTACAAACATCACGAAGATAATTATCAATATTGAAGTAATCATATAAATCATTAAATTGTTCATTTCAAGAGGCTCAGTTGTTTCAATATCTACTCCCTCAAGCGGCCTCAATGGAATGTATTTCATTTTTTTCAATTTCAACCATGGTTCCCTTCTAAAATGTTCTATCACCCGGGTTTCATTCAACAGCTTAGGAACATGACATGACGTCACATTTATGACGTTCGCCGTTAATATGCTATCTGCGAGTATATTCCCTATCGTAGCGTACAATTCAAGTACATTAATGCTAGCGTCATTAGATCGTATCAACTCGATCATACGGGTCTCATTCATGGATAATAGGCTTGTTATGCAGGGTGTATGCGTTGTACCAAACAACAGATTTACATTAACATACCCTCGGGTCACTACGGTGCCATTGACTGTGTATGAATTACCGACCATTACGGGTACTAATTACAAGTAATATGATTTGGACAGAATGTCCAGGCTTACACAATTTCACGGCAAAGGATTTAAGCCGTATTTATGTATTCAACGCATTTAATCAGACTGTCTGTGTCCTTCCAGAAGGGACGGACTATAACATTCTGATATGGGCGAATTTAGAAGCGTCTCGGTCGTAAATTGCTCCTTAATGTTATTCAATGCATTTCGTAAATTTGTAATAGGACGTTGTGCATTGACCAAAAACGCAATATTTTGATTAGTTTTGGACCGATCATTATGCTACACGCTAGTCTCTAGATATCTCAACGCATATCCACGTTGTTTTTCGTCGGAGTTTATGCCTAAATTAGCACGAAAACAAACTGCGCAAATTCGTCGTCTTTTATTTTGAGTTACGCCTAGCCAGGGAGCCCTGCCCTTTTTGCGCTTATATGCATTATATATACCTCGGTCATTGGGTAAGTGTGCTTGGCCAATCACGGTGTCTGATTGTGGCTGCGATTCATCACCGTCCACGTCCATTTCCATTGGCTCCTCATGCGTCATTGAGCTGTCCCTTGGCTCTAGGGTAGCTGGCTCTGACGCCTCCGGCTCTGACGTCACTGGTGGTCTATTTATCATTCCGTCACCTTGCTCGTGTTCCTCCAACTTTGGCTGTTCGAACAGTGCGCGCTCTCCTCTAGTCAAGCTCTTCCTAGTGCCAATTGTCGGATTTCATATTGGCGTGGTCTAACTTGATCCCACACCAGCTCTGGATCGACTACACGCAGCTTGCTGATGCTTAGCACCCTCGTTGTTCCTGATCTTTGATGTCTTACGTGTGCCAATGGACCATTGATTCTGTATATTTCGTGCTGGGGGTCACAGTGTCCAGTCAATTTAATCCGTTCTTCAGCTTTCACGACCACAGAATCTCCGACTTTAAACTCGCCAGCGTTCGTACTCTTGTTGATCTGCTCTCTGTGATAAGCACGAGATTTCTCTGTGTTCGCTCTCGTATGCTGCAAGGCATTGCTCAAGTTTGTTCAGCGATCCTCTAGATCTTTAGACGCATCCACGGGCAATGATAAAGGCAATCTTCCACGCCTGCCATACATCAAATAGAATGGTGTATATACAGTAGTTGAATGTCTAGTTTTCCTGTACGCCATTAGCGCAGCACTGAGTTCATTTTCCCATAATCCTGAGTGGTTATTGACCAGTTTTTGCAGGATCTCTTTATTTGTTTTGTTAAAACGCCCTGTCTTTCCATTCGTCTGAGGATGATAGGGCGTTGTTCTGCGATGATCGATGCCTAGGGCTACATATTTATCTCGCATTTCGTTGGCATTGAATTCCCCTCCCCAAATCAGTGATTACTGTCTCATGTCATGATGTGCGCAATACTCGTTAAAGAATTTCTCTTCTACGCAACGTGCGGACTTGGATGGGATGGGGTAAGCTTCAGCCCATGCAGAGCAGTGATCTACAATAGTCAATATGTACGTGTTATCTTTGGGCGACCGTGTTAGCGGGTCAATAAGGTCCATACCAATAATGTGCCCTGGATATTTCGCAAGGGGCATTTCAGTGTACGTTGGGCGCGTTCTTACTCTTCGATTTACTTGACAAGTTGGGCACCTATCGACCACCTGGACGACGTTTTTATGCATTCCTTCCCAGACAAAGGAATCCCTAATTAGACTCAATGTCTTATGAAGTCCTTGATGACATGGCCGTTCATGCGGTGATTGCAATACATTGTTTCTAAATTTTGATGGCAGAATTACCCTCGGGTAGGAAGCATCTAATGCAGATGAACACTTCGTAGAGTATGCCACCCCATTATGTATTGCACATCCCTCAAGCACTTCTTTAAACATTTTATTAAATTCTGATTGTTGTTGACGGCGTAGTTCGCCATAGGCAATATTATGCGCTTCCAGTGGTACGTGAGGCAAAACGCCGTCCTCTACCTCAGGAATTACATAATCTCCTGTGTCGATCGTGGCCATTTCTGATGGTCTTTGCAATCTAGACAACATATCAGCCCTTATATTCTTAGTGTTTTTGATGTACTGAATGTCACAGCCGTATTCAGCGATCAGAACAGCCCATCGTTGGACCTTAGTATGTTGTACTTCGCCAATAAACAAGCTTTTGAAAGGTTTATGGTCGGTGTATACAGTGAATTTCGCGCCATATAAATATGGTCTTAATTTCTTAAGCGCGTATACCCCTGCATAAGCCTCTTTCTCGATTACGGGCCAGTTAAGTTGACTGAGCCGATGATATATTGAATAACCCTTTCAGTACCCTCGTCATCGTCTTGAACCAAAATGGCACCCACAGCATATGCTGATGCGTCAGTGTATAATTTGTAATGGTTATTCAGGTCAGGATAGGCCAAAACGGTGTCACTGCATAATAAGTCTTTTAATTGTTCAAAAGCGTCTTGCTGAGGTGGTCCCCATAGAAATCTAACACTTTTGCGGGTAAGATCTACTAGGGGTTTGGTTATTTTAGCAAAATTTGGAATGCAATTTCTATAATAACCAGCCATCCCCATCAGAGAACGTAATGAAATGAAATTTAATGAAATGAAATTTATTTGGTACTGAACGAAATTACACGTTTTGACCATATAGAGATCTACAATGTAACATATAACGGTGGCATAATATAACAGTTTAATTAGAATTTACAGAAACAAAAACATAATTCGAATGAACATGAAATTACATAATATATACAGTCAGCCTTCTGCGACTAGCCACATAGTTCTGGAAGCAAGAGGATGGCGCTTCTCCAAGACAGGTAGTCCGAATACCACCTGTCTAAAAAAATACGTACAGTTGCTAATGGAGGGATCCAATCTGTCACCCAAGTAATTGACGTCATATTAAATTACTTTATTAGAGGGCTAATGTCATAATCATTAGTAGGTTTAACACAGTCAGGAAAAATTGAATAGTCCGCAATGAAGAGTGCCAATTGTATGTGTTTGATCGATTTATAGTTTAATAATTGTTCTGTTGAAAGGTTTGAATCTAACCTGACCTGGAGCCGTTGCTGCCATAGGCAGCCACTGTTCACAGGCAAATTAGCTTCAAAATATACAACATTTTAACTGTACAGTTACTCCGAAATTGAGATTCTGGGAGTCGGGGTTCAAGTTATATAAATTCATCCCAACTTGCGCAGAACTTATGTGGAGTTTAGTTTGAAGACGGCATAGACAATTAGGTCATCAGGGAGCTAACAGTCATTACAAGGTTTAACGTAGCAATTCCGTTATGTTATTGTATGTCTTTGATCGATCTACAAGTTAATAAACGTTATGTTGAGTAGTTTGAAACTAACCTGGCCGAGGACCGTTGCTGCCGTAGACAGTCACTGCCCGGAGGCAAATTAGCCTCAATATATCTAACAGTTTAGCTGCATGTATAGTTACTCTGAGACTGAGACTCTGGGAATTCCAGGTTCAAAGTATATAAATTGGTCCCAACACACGCATAACTTGGACGGCGATAATTTAGAAATGGGCGGTGCATAAGTATAAATGGATCCCTCTATTCTTGTGGTCCATAATGTGGTGGTCGCTTCAGACAATTAGCAGCCTTAGATTTGTACAGCTGCGTTCCTGCGTTCAAACGCACATGGGGCCCCTCTATTCCTGTGGCCTGTAAGGTTGTTGCTTACGATAATTATCAGCATCAGACATGTACAGTTGTGTTTCTGCATTAATAAAAATGTTAAATAAAACAGGACTGAGAACATTACCTTGATGGATACCAACATGCACTCGGAATGTAGTAGTAAGGCCCGTGTCTGTCTTCACACACGATTCTGCGCATGCATACATATTTCTGATAGTTTTATACATATAGCCACTAATTCCATGACTCAGTAATTTACAAAACAGCGCTTCATGCAGGACAGAATCGAATGCTTGTTTAAAGTCAACAAAACAGGCGTATAAATAATTCCCTGTCTTACGCTTATGTTTACTAGACGTCTTTGTATAAGTTTCGATAAGCGCTTTTACAGTTAATACGTGATCAGCAGTTCTTGAGCCTGCTTTAAAGCCAATCTGGTTATTAGCAAGAATATCGTGATCGGCTAGAAATTTCACAATTCTGGCCTACAGGATCAGACAAAATAACTTTCCGAGACAGCTTGTTATTGTGATGCCACGGTAGCAACTTGGGTCATCTTTTCTACCTTTTTTTTTATGAATTGGTGTTATAATACCAGATGACCACGATTTCGGAAAATTTCCGGACGTAAATATACGATTAAACAGTTTACACAAAGCCATAGATGTAACCGGTAGGCTATGGATTATCATCTCATTGCTGATCCTATCACCGCCCGCCGATTTGTTATTTTTCAAGCATTTTGCTGCATTATTTATTCCAACTTCGGTGATTTTAAAGTCCATTTCACAGAAAGATGGTACATTCTTCAACTTGCTTAATTTATCTTGCCATCTATCAATTAATGTCTTCCAGGACTTACATGGCTTGCTTCCATGGCGAAAATGATCGAACCATCTGTCTGCGGTAAAGAAGCTTTCATCAGGTGGGCTGTTTGTGTTTCTAAATTCCTTTAGTAATTTCCAGTATGAAGAGCTATTGTTTTGGCTAGTGCTCATTTGGCTTATTATATTTTTAATATAAATATTCTTTTTATACTTTATGAGTTTTTTTATAACACTTTAGCTTTAAGAAATACTGGGAGCGGTTCTGATTATTCGGATTTTTAGACAATACCTTTGCCAAATTTCGAATAGTTCGTTTCAGGTTAAGGCATGATTGGTCGAACCATTTCCTTTTACATGTTCTCTACCGCCGCTTGGCGCTGGGTAAGATTTTACGAAGGGATCTATCAGCAATTGAGGAATATAGGTGATTTATGCTAGATAGCGCCACCTCCAGATATGTACTGCTACTATCATCTATGAAGTTCATTGATTTAATTATGCTATCAACTTCTCTCTTTGTATCAATATTGTTGCATACATCGATGAATTTCTGTTTTGATACGTCTGACCAGATATATTTAGCAGGGAGGGGTCTAGGTGCGGTTACGTCTCTATTATGTGAGCTGCTACTTGGCAGTCCACTTGGCATGTCATTCACTGATAGCTGAAGAGATAATTTACAATGATCTGAAGCTAGTTCTAGAGACTCCACTTTAAAATAAACAATTGAAGATAGCATATCGACATCCATCAGAAAGTAATCGATTACGCTGCTACCATTATATTTGTGACATGTAAATTTTCAAAACAAATCACCAAGTGTCCTGCCATTAACAATGCGTAGTCCGGTCCCGATACATAGGTCTAATAACATTTTCCCGTAATTATTCGGGGATTTAGTATCTTGTGTATTTCTATTTCTGACATGGGTTGATGGCGGGCCTACAATTTCACAGTCGGGTAGGCAAACCGATAAATCACACTCATCAGGGACAAATTCTGGAGATTTCCGGCATCTAGCATTAAAGTCGCCGCAGATTAATACAGAACCCTCTTGAGAAAATGATGCTATGTCATGTTCGAGTGTCGGGAACAGATCGAGATTGTTTCTCATTGAATAGGTGGTGTTCTCAGGAGGTAGGTAAACAACAGCGATATAGATATCTTTAGCCAGTCCAAATGTAAATCTGTCCATTTTAGGCCAAATAATTTCATCAGATGATTTAATCTCTTTAATACCATGCTTGAGGGATTCCTTTGCTAAAATACAAATGCCGCCACTGGCATGTCGCGCTTTGCTATGCTTTGGGCGGTCAATTTGCGAGATTAGTTCAAATCCATTCAAAGAAATATCACTATTAGCATCAGTATGTGTTTCAGTTAGGCATATTAAATCGTATTTACATAGGTCCTCTTTTACAGACCGCATATGAAGTTTGTTTACTGGGTAACCAGCAAGAGTGTTCTGTATTAACCCATGTACGTTCCACGAACATATGGACAACGTTGACTTTGGCGACTGCATGATAGCGATAATATTCAGGCGGCGCTATTAGTGATTAAAGGCATACAGGTAAATCTGTATATAGCGACCATCTGTTGTTGGGACCAGAAAATTATAGTTTTTCAAGACGGATAATTGCAAAATCACACGTCTTGAAAAAACACTCATTTTATATTTTGAATAGCCACTAATGGTGCGTGTAGTGGTCGCTTTAGTCAAGTTTACTGCATACGCATACTATAATGGGCGTATACATTCAGGATCCGAATGTATTGTGATAGTAATAATTATACTTGGCATGATATAACTAGTAAAACTGTACACTTATTTGCATGCCTATATACCAGTGCATAATTATGGTATTAGGCCTTTCTCTTATATAATAATTTATAATAAAAACATCAAGCAGCAAATAAACTACTAAAAGTCATCGTATCTCAGCTTTTCAACGGACTTAATTTCGTCACTAACTGCTCTTATAATATTAGACGCGAATACTGCGGTGCCCTCTCTACCATTCAAGTGGATGTCATCTGAGAAGAACCGCCTACCACATTTACCGTTCCGTAACGGATTGCTGTGGTCAATAAAGATTAGGTCACACTTATGCCCTATTTCACGTCCCAGTAGAGCGTTAAACAGATTTCTCTTACGGTCAAGTACTGGATCAGCGCATGGGATAAGTTTAGAGACAAACAATGTGCAGTCAGGCTCGTTTTTCTTAATGGTATGTAAACAGTCTAGTATTCGCTGACGACATCCTCGATACAGGCATTAGGGGCTCTTAGATTGTTGATACCCACTTGGAGGATGACGGCATTTTTACGTATGCCACTGGCATTTCTTGGGGATTGCATTTCTTCGATTACTTGAACCGTTTGTTTTTTTGGTGAAACCCCCATCCCTGGATATTCTGTAACCCAATAAATCTACAGATTCTTTTGCAAACTCACATTTCTTTCTCTTAAGTTGCAGGTTATAGTCCTTACGCATTTGCATTACAAGCCTTAAATGTTCGGCGTGGCCTTCTATGCACTCAGAGTATACTGCAATATCATCAACAAATACATAAACAAAACGGCCTATATAGTCGTGAACACTTCCTTCATGACGTGCTGAAAGACACTTGCTGAGTTCGAATACCCAAATGACATTGAAAGCCATTCAAAAGTGCCCTCTGTACACACACAGTTTTCTCAATATCCTCATCGGCCATGGGAATTTGCCAATGGCCAGATTTTAAATCCATGTTGGAAAATACAGCCGCCCCTCCCATAGAATAAAAGATATCTTAACTCAACGGAAGCGGATAATTCTGCTTACGTACTATGGAATTCAGGGATCTGTAATCCACACAAAATCTCATTGACCCATCTTTCCTGGGCACTAATGTGATAGGAGAAGACCAAGGTGAGTTTGAAGGACGGATGACACCCGCCTCCAACATCTCTTTGATTTGCTCCTTCACGATGTGTCTCTTAGTTATTGGCAAACGGTATGCACGCTGCCTTATTGGAGGGTGGTCTCCTGTTGGGATGGTACATCTAACCTTTGGGTGTCTTTCAGTGCTACCCCATTTTGTTGTAGCAAACACACCTGCAAATGAATCTAATACATCGTCTATGACTGGGTAGCCCGTTGTTTCTTTGATACTATCTATATTGTCATAATGAAATCTCTCCGCTAATTTTATATGTCCGTACCACACCATCCTACCTCGTTCGTAGTCCAATTTCGCTTTACCCATTCGCAATGCATCTAACAATCGTTTCCATATATCACTGCGTATTAAAGACGTGGATGCGCCAGTGTCCACGAGACATGTCACACGTTTCCCTTGAATCTTTACTTGGACCAAAAACCTCCCCGTGGATTGAAAACTCACGGCCCGTCCTCGTTTCCCGAATTTCTATACTTTTGCTGGCCGCTTTGCTGTCGTAGTGTCTGGTTTGGGCACCTAGCTTTAATGTGCCCAGGTTTCCCACACTGAAAACACGTTATTACCTTTCTTCCTTGTCCCTCTGACCAATAGCTCCCTGATTGTTTGTGTGTCCCATGTGTTCTTGCTTGGTTACTTACATTTTGCGCCTGTCTCTGGAAATCCTCTTGCTGTCGTGGTTTGTTCAACTGTGTCTCTATCTTAGCTATCCTAGTGAGTATCCTTTCATTTTGCTTACATAACCGTTTCTCTAATTCGTCTATACACTTCATCATCGGATCACATGCTGAATCAACGTCCATGGGTTCGTAGTGACGATCACGCTCCGAAATGTTCATAGTGTTTAATAGTTCTAAGCTAGTAGCTTGTTCTTCTACAAAGTTCATTACTTCTTCTGTTGTCTTTTACTTGCTGGGCACAATTTTCTAGCTAATTTAGTATCACAGAGTTAATGTATGTTCTTAAAATCGTTCTTTTTGCGTTCTCAGATTCAGTCACGTATGCACGACGAGCTAATTCACTAAATGGTCTATTAAATGTGGTGCTTGCTTCGTCTGGACGTCGTTTCAAAGCCTCTAACTCACATTTTAAACGTTCATCTTCATTGGCAGATACAAACGCTACGATAATGTGTCCACGATAGTCTTCACATGCTATGGTGCGACGATCTCTGTCTTTTAGAAATAATTCCATCTCACGATGGAGACTGCCAGTTGATGTGCATGCGACAATGTGTGTGGCGCTGCCCTTTACGTCTCTGACCACCCCTATGACCAGTTCACACTCGTCTAGCCACGCCCTCACTTCCGCAGGTACCAACCCATCACATCTCAGTATAGTAGCTGTGTAATCTCTTAGATTCTCAAGCTCCAATCTATTTCGTTCAGAGGCAGCATTTTCTGTCCTGACACTGCTAACCAGATTAATCACACCGTCAGCAATGGTTTGCAAATCATTTACTTTAACACTTCTTTCTGCCATTTTAGAATGTGTCTCTGCTTAGGTTACTGTTCTTAATATTGTTCAGAAAATTATTACTCACTGTTTGCGATTGCAATGTTCATTATGCCGTCCTGCTTTTCTTCCGTTGTGATGCTGTTCAATTCCTGACTGTCTCGCCATTATAAATTCTGGACCAGCAGCAGCTCGTTGGTTTTCAAATTTATCTGAATTCAAGTGGGGGACGCGGCTCGCCTTTGATTCTGTGATCAAATATTTATATCCGTCCCCGGGCCATCTGACTTATTGAAGATTCTTTGATTCGTGCCAAAGTGTTTGTCTCTGGTCTTGCTGCATCAATCTAGCTATTAATACTTGTATCGACAAACAGCAACTTCAAACTTGTATCATACTGTGAATTTATTCTCTCTAACAATCATAACTATACTCTGACTAAAACTTCTAACTAATATCTAACATTTATGTTTATACTATAAAAAGAGAACCAAAGATGATCTCCCAAAAAGATGATTCCGTTTGCACAAGACATGCAAATATATAGCACGCTCATCATCCCTCGCCTCAGCTAATCCTGGCCCGGCACACCATCATTCCTAACTCTGTGGTAGAAATCACTGATGTCATCTTGTTGACCGATCCGTGCACTCGAGCGCCATTATGACCTTTAACGGCCATAATGATTCAAGACTAATTTGTGCAGTGTTCGTATCACGATAACACCAATGGTCTCTACCATCAGTAAATGTCCAGCGATTATGTTGACCAACCTTTGTTGTACGCCAACAAAGGCAACCGACGTAATGGCTGTGACCACGGCTTGACCATATAGCCCTTCATGATGAATTCAAAATCAGAATGCAGAGTAATCTTTTATATCAAAAAATCTGCACTTTGAATAATTCAGATTTTACAATGTGATAAAGAAGAAAGGGTAGTTTCCTTTTCTATGGTAATTATGTATTTTTCTTTTGCTACTTGATTTTAAATTGTAGATCGTGTCTTTTGCTAATACGTAGCCTAATAATAACCCAAGGTGGCTGAGGTTAAAAAACTATCCTCATAAATTCTTTCAGTAAAACACAGGAATTAAAAGTAAATAGAAAAAAGCGTGTACGAAACGTTCCACAAATTGTATATAGATTTTAAAATTTCAATATAGATTTTAGATATCGATTTAAATAGATTTTAAAATTTGAGAGTGGGCGCCGCACTGAAACACAGCAGAGCAGTGAATTGAAAAATAATCATATCAAGAGTTACCTGTAGAGTATGCTTCTCAACTTGAATCAAGCTACATTTGTTATTAACGGAGGAGTAGCGATTTTAAAATTTACGGGTGTGGAACCATACTAATAACAAGCAAGGAAGTGAATCGAAGATCAGGTTCTCTTACGGATGTGGGTACATATCCCTAGTATTGGTGTCTGAAGTTTCAGCGAGATTGGATGAAAACTGAATGAGGATTAGTAAAAAAAAACCAAGAACATGACCAACCTTTGGAGATCCATTCCGGATATAAAAGTTACCTACTAAAATAGTTTGATTTTCCTTACAGAGATAG
Source organism: Chaetoderma sp. LZ-2023a (assembly GCA_034401795.1). NCBI lineage: Eukaryota > Metazoa > Mollusca > Caudofoveata > Chaetodermatida > Chaetodermatidae > Chaetoderma > Chaetoderma sp. LZ-2023a. The sequence continues at coordinate 57,179,819 of CM067372.1, forward strand.
TAAATATAATATTATGCGAAAAGACTTCACATTCAAACTATGTCGACAAAAGTCAAACCCTTAGTAACGTCATTTTATAGTAGCATCAGTTGATGTTACGTCATGCGATTGTGCCATCAGATACTTGATTGACTGATTGGATCCGAGAATTATGAGACTGTGCTAGCTTGAATTAAATAATCTTCTGGCATTGCTTTAAGTAATGAATCCTTTAAATAAGCAATTTTCTTAGATTTTTTAAATGTTTACCACTGTAATGACTGACCATGTTATCCATCAGTTTCTGTGTACTGGCTACAGCCGATAATTTAGTTGCCGACAATCGTAATTACCCTCATGTCGATGTTAACTGACCTACAATTGACAGCAACCGATCGTAGAAATAGAACATGCTCTACTCCCACGAGATTTTTAGATGGCGATTGACGGCGATCGATAGATCGCAGGTACGCTCAGGTCAAACTCGTCGGAGACTAAATCGGTCGCTTGGAGTTGCCGATAGTTGCTCGAAAATCAAGCAGCGACTAGTCGAGTCGCAGTGCAAGCTCGACCTGACCGCAGCTTAACGTTAGTTTGAGCGTCTCAACGGAAGCGAGCTCCTCGCGTGCGCGCGTTGCCGATGAATCCAGCTCATCTAGCGCATCTATATCATTTGTGTCATTCAATCTGCACTCTGCCACTAGCACACCAACCACCGCTATCACAACTGCTTCGAAATGGCACGATCCTAATATGAGCAAAAACTCGGAAAATTCGACAAACTCGACAAACTCAATAGTTATGGGTGCGGCTAGTCGCTATTGTTCTTTTCGTTGGAATGTGGTTTTAACCAATCAAAACGCTCCATTATAGTCGCTATTGTTTGGAGAACAATGACGCACAGGGGCACACGCATTCTAGAGAACAATGACGACAATAATGCCACGTTTTCTAGATAACAATGGCGACTATATTCACACGTTTTTGAGAATCTGCAACACTCTGGAATGTTCTATTATTTTGAATTAGTTAACCCTTAAAAGTTTAAAAGTTGTGTATTTTACGTTTAAAGGTAGTGGCAGCGCTCCCCCTCCGTGGTTATCTACCGTTGTAAAAATATTAAGAGAGTAATGTAAAAAAATAGAGTTTAAGAGGTGGTCCGATTATGGAGGTCATAGGAGGAGGAGGAGGAGGGAGTATGAGGCTGAGGAGGGGTGAAGAATTACGGACCGATATTGATGTTTGAAAATAATTTAACTGTTTCGTCGGTAACGTTATTAGTAAACTATTTTTGTTGTATATTTTGAAAACGTTTTGACTTTTAACCGTCATTACGCGCAAATTGTTTTTAAATACTTAATATTGCATTTGCAATAACGTCAGTCGTTTTAGATTTTGGGAACAGTGTCGAAGTGCGCTATATCGGTGTTATTTTGAATTAGTTAACCCTTAAAAGTTTAAGTTGTGTATTTTACGCTTAAACGTAGTGGCGGTGCGCCCCCCCCCCCCCCCCCCCCCTCTGCGGTTATCTACCGTTGTAAAAATAATAAGAGAGTAATGTAAAATAATAGAGTTTAAGAGGTGGTCCGATAATGGAGGTCGTATGAGGAGGAGGCTGTAAGAGGAATTACGGTATTGATGTTTGAAAATAATTTGACTGTTTCGTCGCTAACGTTATTAGTAAACCGTAGAATATTTAGAGACTGCCCGTATGCTGTTAGTAAGCATCAGCTACCAGACAGATTAGTAACAAAATATTAAAAATAATGTATTAATGGTATGTACGGTTGGAATGGTAACCAAGACTTGGTGGTGATGGATTGTATCCTGGGTTAAAAAAGTTAACCCTTTCACCGATGAATCTATATTTCATTTTCTATCGATACCATACAGGAACTGTTGAATATTTTGAAAATAATTTGACTGTCTGTGTCAGTTGAGGCGGAATGCTATAGTATTCCTCCTCAGTTGATATTGCTGGATGATTATGAGGGCGATGCTAGCGTACTTGTTTACAAGGTATGCACGATGTACGAATATTTTGATAATTTGTTGCTGAATATTTTGATAATTTGAGTGGTAGCTGAATATTTTGATAATTGGTTGCTGAATATTATGATAATTGGTTGCTGAATAAATTGCTTGGTTGCTGAATATTTTGAAAACGATTTGACTGTGTAAATTTTAATTTCTTATTAGGCGATGTTAGGTAAGAGAGAGGTGGTCTTATAATGGAGGTTGAAGGAGGAGGGAGGAATGCTATCTCGGACACCCTCTGCTGGGCATTGTTCTCCGCGCATGAGTGCCCCTTTATTCACCTGGTGGTCCTTTAAGAAAATGCAGGTGGTCGCTCAGAGGTGTCGTGAGAGATGAGGAGGATGGCTGACGTATGCTAGCGTATTCGCCGAGGCAACGTCTTGCGCGATATCTCTGTACGAAATATTTTGAAAATAATTGATTGTAAGCCGCTGGTGGTTTAGTCACTATTAACCTCCTCCTTGGTTTAAGTCATTTAATTATTAAATTTTCAAAATTGTTATGGAAATGGTCATCGTTGACGATTGATGTTGTATAATATTATATAGATAGTTTTATCTACCATATGTATGTCTTTAAAGCGTCAATCATTTAATTATTAAATTTTTTTAAATATGAACAAACTCCCTGTCATTTAATTTTCCAAAAAAATCAGAGCGTTGCGTTACACGGGTTATAGTGATCTACGTTGTGTATATATATATATATATATATATATATATATATATATATATATATATATATATATATATATATATATATATATATATATATAATTTTATCTTACGTATTTAAGGCGATTCTTTAAAGTGGAAGTCATTTAATTATTAAAAGTTAATTTTTTTAAATCAGACACGTACACAGGAAGTTTTCCTATGCTATTATATAGTGTTATCTATCGTATTTATGTCTTTAAAATGGCAGTCATTAATTTAGTTCCTAGTCAATGGCAATGCATTAATCGTCCACGAACAATAGCGTACCGATGGCCATTTAGAACAGTAGCGTCCATCGACCACTTTTGACGGATCAGAATGTGTGCTTGCGTATGCATGTGTGAAGCGGGTTGTTGTGTGTAAAAACTTTATTACATTATTTTATTTTTTGAACAGATAAAGAGTTCTCTTTCGAATGATTTGTGGGCCCTGAAAAGGGCCGTGTTTTGAGATAGGTCTCAGTCTTCGCAGATCCACACAGGCACGGTTGTCAGTTTGGTAACAAACTGTGTCATGTTTGCTTTTTGTATATCAGTCGGAGTATCACCGATTACAGGACACCCATGCGGATACTGTTTGATTGGTAATAGACAATAGCACTCCTTGCAGGTGTACACAATCTCTTTAGGTTCTGTTTTCTTGATCATACGCCTACAGAGCCTCTCGTGTTTCGACCGTCGGCATATGGTGTCGCGGATGTCGATGGAACACCAACGACATCGCACATACCCAGTGTCTGATCTGTCAAAGTTTGTACTGCTGGCCATTTTAGCCAAATGTACATTAACATTTACATTTATACCACATCGCTCTACTACAAAAAACATATAAGGAATATCACGTGAGATGAAATCTGACTGCCTAAGGCTACCTAACTACTCTGCAGTTACACATCCAACCACTTTGCGATGTTTAAACAGGAATGAGAAAATTGATTGAATTTGTACTGTTTATAGGAATATATGTACTGCGCCCGCAAATCCACAACATGCGGACCGCATGCATCCGCACATGTATGCATACATTTTGGCGTGTATGCGTGTTCAAACATGTACATATACTTGTTGCCATCCACAACACGCGCCCGCAAATCCACATTATGCGCCCGCAATCCGCAACATGCGCCCGCAATCCACAACACACGCCCGCAAATCCGCAATATGCGGCCGCAATCCACATCATGTGCCCGCAATCCGCAACATACGCCCGCAATCCACAACACGCACCCGCAAATCCGCAATATGCGGCCGCAATCCACATCATGTGCCCGCAATCCGCAACATACGCCCGCAAATCCGCAAATGCGGCCCGCATGCGGCCGCACATGTATGCATGCATTTTGGTGTGTATGCATGTTCAGGCATGTACATACACTTGGTGCCATCCGCAACACGCACCCGCAAATCCGCATCATGCGCCCGCAAATCCGCAACATACGCCCGCAAATCCGCATCATATGCCCGCAATCCGCAACATATGCCCGCAATCCGCATCATGCACCCGCAATCCGCAACATATGCCCGCAAATGCGGCCGCACATGTATGCATGCATTTTGGCGTGTATGCGTGTTCAGGCATGTACATACACTTGGTGCCATCCGCAACACCCCCCCACAAATCTGCATCATGAGCCTGCAAATCCGCAACATACGCCCGCAAATCCGCATCATATGCCCGCAATCCGCATCATACGCCCGCAATCCGCATCATGCGCCCACAATCCGCAACATACGCCTGCACATCCGCAAATGCGGCCCGCATGCGGCCGCACATGTATGCATGCATTTTGGCGTGTATGCGTGTTCAGGCATGTACATACACTTGGTGCCATCCGCAACACGCACCGGCAAATCCGCATCATGCGCCTGCAATCCGCAACATATGCCCGCAATCCGCAACATACGCCCACAATCCGCATCATGTGCCCGCAATCTGCAACATATGCCCGCAAATCCGCAAATGAGGCCCGCATGTGGCCGCACATGTATGCATGCATTTTGGCGTGTATGCATGTTCAGGCATGTACATACACCCGCAAATCCGCATCATGTGCCTGCAAATCCGCAACATACGCCCGCAAATCCGCATCATATGCCCGCAATCCGCAACATACGATAGTCTTCTGGTGCACGCATGCGCACAAGGGCGCACACCGCGGCACGCACGTACAAGGGTACAACGTATAACTAGCAGTATCGCGTATTAGTACGTGTTCATACGAGCGTGACCTATATTAAACCCTCATGACATACCCTCTCCAACCTACATACCATTTTTCAGACACCTCGCTCTCACACATTACGACCACAATGTCTAGACAAATGGATAGCTGTCAGAGTCAGTCATTCCGATGATAAATTTTCAAAGATAGTCTTTGCGATGTTTAAACTGGAATGAGAAAATGGATTGAATTTGTACTGTTTATAGGAATATATGTACTGCGCCCACAAATCCGCAAACTAGCAGTATCGCGTATTAGTACGTGTTCATACGAGCGTGACCTATATTAAACCCTCATGACATACCCTCTCCAACCTACATACCATTTTTCAGACACATATGCCCGCAAATCCGCAAATGAGGCCCGCATGTGGCCGCACATGTATGCATGCATTTTGGCGTGTATGCATGTTCAGGCATGTACATACACCCGCAAATCCGCATCATATGCTCTCACACATTACGACCACAATGTCTAGACAAATGGATAGCTGTCAGAGTCAGTCATTCCGATGATAAATTTTCAAAGATAGTCTTCTCTAGGGCTGCAAGTATGAATATTAAGAAATTTGCTACGGGTTGTCGGGTGGGTGGGTGTTGGTGGTGGTGTTAATGCCTGGTGTTGGGTGTAGGTCGTAGTGTTGCACGTACGCACGCACCTACGCACAACGTATAACTAGCAGTATCGCGTATTAGCACATGTGCATATGAGCGAGATGTTTATTAAATCCTCATGACCCTCTCCAACCTATATGCCATTTTTTCAAACACAGAGCTCTCACACATTCCGACCACAATGTCTAGATAAATGGATAGCTGTCAGAGTCAGTCATTCCGGTGATAAATTTTCAAAAATAGTCTTCTCTAAGGATGCAAGTATGAATATGAAGAAATTCGCTATGGGTTGGCGGGTGCGTGGGTGGTGGTGGTGGTGGGGTTAATGCATGGTGTTGGGCGTAGGTCGTAGTGGTGGTAGTGGTGCTGGTGGTGGTGGTGGTGGTGGTGGTGGTGCTGGTGGTTGGTGGGGGGGGGGGGGTGTTTGCCGGCGCAATGACTAGACAAATAGATAGCCTGCAGTGCCAGTCATTCCGATGATAAATTTTCTAAAATAGTCTTCTCTAAGGATGCAAGTATGAACTATGAGCTGGAACTTAGCAATAAATACTGCCACGATGATCGTATCCTCAACGAGACTGATGAACATGACCTGAACCTCTGCTCCACTGACACCATCTATGGAATGTCGCAGCTGGGTCTTTGCCATAAGGAGGCAGTAGCAGTGCTTCCAGGGACTGGTTGATCCGTACGATCCCTGCTGGCGTGAGGCCTGTGGTGGTGTGTGGGACAAAGTACTTCCACACATCTGGATAGTCCTGCCGCAAGCCAGTGATGTGCATATTTTGCACCAGAACTCCAGGGTCGGAGTCTGGATCGAACGAGAATGTTGCTGTCTTCCGATGGCCTACTCGTCGGAGGGCTCGATAGGGGAATCCTGATTAGTCACGTACATAACCCCTAGACCGCTGTTGTCACCACCATGCCACCGATAGTCTGGGTGAGCGTTGAACTCTCTCTGTAGTCTGTTGGCCGCTGAGTTATATGTCTTGTTTAAACCCCTCCTATAGCGTGCTCTGGAACCCATATTTGCTCACTCGACTGGTCTTGCTGACCTGGCAGATGTGTACGCAGTTGATGCTGCCAAGGTAGAAGAGAGCAATGGCAAGTTATTCGCCCTACAGTACGAAGCAAACTCAAAGGCATTCTCCCTCCACCCCATTGGTGGTGATGAGGTGGAGCTGCTCACAGACATCAAGAATGTGTCGAAGGAGCATTTGGGTCGCAACACAGATGGCCACAAGATCGTGTTTCGATAAGATTTCCCGAAGAGGAAGTACATCCACGGATACAGAGGTGGCAGACATCAACAACCTAAATAACAACCTCAGCTTTCATCTGGTCAAAACCTATTCGAGCGGTGTCCCGCCGATGGCCCATGATAACCTGCTATTGACCCTGGAAAAAAACCTGCAGTTCATATTTGAGAAGAATGAGGTATGGTACCGCGCTGGACCTGGGGGTGACTGGCAAACATGGTTGCCCCTATATAGGCCTAAAGCAGTCATTGACACAGAGTTTACTCCCCTCTCCACTGTTGTGAAAAATGATGGGACAGTTCGAAAGCGCTACAATCGGGGATCATCCTTCCTCACCTACATAGGTGAAGGTGTCTCCCTGACGAGGGTGGGTCACCGGATCGGGGTTACAGGTGGAAAGCTCCTGCTGCGTCGTCCATTCGATGGATCAGAAGAAGCTGTTAACCTCCAGGATGGCACCCTATGGGTAGATGGTGTGTCACATGTCTCCAAAGTCAAGGGTGCTTTTAAACTGCTTCAGCGAGTCGGACTCACTAGCCCGCAAACGACTCATATAGTCCTAGAGCTACGTTTCTTAGCCGGCAGCAGAGTGAAGCAGCTAGCCCCTGCCCCTGAGGGGATGAAGATCACTATCAGTCCGGATGGAACAGGGCTCAATTTGGCACAGATATTTCTTGAGGGGTTCACTCTGTTCAGTTTAACTCTTCATATATAGCCATGATTCTCACCATACTGCTCGTGTTGGCGTCTACAGCAGTGGCACAGGGCGCTGAGACTGCCATGATATTGGATGCCAAGTGGGCCCACTTCAGGGATGACCACCAGTACAATCCTTGGGTCGACCCCTTGCGGAGAAACAATTACGATCGCTTTCACCCACGTGAAGAGATCAAGTCTGTCTGCCACTTCTATGGGATGTAGAAGGTAGGCTG
>CM067372.1:57808076-57892926 GCA_034401795.1 Chaetoderma sp. LZ-2023a
CAGAGAGGGCATGGATCGACTGATTTCAAGACGGGCAAAGTGTGTGTGGGATTCGCCACAAATGGGCGCGACATATCAAAAACTGAATCCATCCATTAGGAATGGAATGTAGGAAACGGTATAAAGGGGGAGGGGTGGTGGTGAGGGGGGGGGGTGTGTGTGTGGGGGTGGGGGGGGGGGGGGGGTGTGTGTGTGTGTTGTGGTGACCAGATTAAAATAATGTATTATCCATACAGTAATCTTGACATCTGCTCGAAATCGCTGGGGTGTGTTAAAATATTGATGATCACACCGTGTCCATAACCCCTTCATTTAATGTATATGTACCTGATACGGTCACTTTACCACACGAGGAAGCAAGCCAGTTATAGATTTTGAGGTCATAGGTACTCAGGCTATATGGTACATAGGCGTATCTGTCCATTATGCTATAGCAGTAATCAGTAATTCGTTCAGTAAAGCTAAAAAAATCCCATTGTTGCTTCAGTATATCGGTTTGATTCTCAATGAGGGAGCAACGGTTTTTTTGTCCGGACCTGGTATTTTTTACTGATGTTTTCGGGTAAGAATTGTATGCACTAAAATATAGAGTAGGTTAACTTAGGAATTAACTGTCTATAGTGTATTTGCATCATGTCCATAGAAAAGAATGACTGCCAATTCAACATTTTTCTTTCAAAACAGAACACGCAGGTGTCTGGGCAAATCGACTCCAATCCGTAACTATCGATGCACTGGTTTCCCCATCTGAGATAATGTACAATTAATATATTTGTCTCCTGCTAAAGGATGATTTGCATAGCCCTCATTTCCTAGATGCACAATGCAATGGGTATCTTTTCCACAGCTTTTTTGAATTTCTACTTAATATTTTGAAAATCATGTTCATATACCTTTTAATCCCTACTCCGTTACCGTCATTACTATCTAGGGTGATTGTTGAAAACGTTGTTAATGATGCTTATCATGATGTAAATATCTTTTGTAAATTCTCAGAACTATTGACAGAGAAAAAAACTGGGGGTGGCGGGTGTGTGCAGGATGTCGACCACGTGACCAACGTCTACGCACCGGACCTTTCATTAAATAGTCAATCTCACGCACGCTGACTGAAGAATATTCAATCTTCAATAATTCAGTTAATACTGCGCCGATTATGAAGCGTTTTTCAGATTCTTAAAGCCCTGTCAATTCTGCATCGCAAAAGTGTAAATATGTCTCTTATTACTACCATATTAAGGAAATTTAAATTAATTACACACTATTTAATTTATTTATAACGCAGCTAACAAGTAGGCCAGTACCATGCAAATGCACGCTCTCTTAGTGCAGAAATGGTATGCTATTCGTGGCACCTTTCGCCCAGCCAGAGAGCCTGGAGAAAGTACACATGAACACATACCATGGAATTGCGGATCCACCTCCGGCCAGCGGATCCATCCCAGTGGAACCGGCGGATTCCGCATTTTTTTACACTTCAACTCTGTTACCAAAACTTCAACTCCGCTACCAAAATTTTTAACTCCCTTACTTTTTTTGCTGTATTTTGCAAAATATTCTACTAGATGTTAAAAGAATTAAATCTCTTCTCAAACCAGAGATGAACATCATTAAAGCCAAGTCTTTATTGCATTTTAAATAGTTTTTAATGTAAGGATTAATAAGGAAAATGCTCAGGAAAACACGATGTTGAAGGAAATGTAATAACACCGAAAGTTAAGATCCATTCCTGGCCTATTAGAGAATTATGAATAATTTATCGATGCTCACTTGATGCGTGTAACCTATTCTGCATTCATCAGCCTATGTTTGAAAATTAAATTGACTTGTGCCATCATTGAGAAAAATACCCGTATAAGCATGTGCTTAAGATTCTCATAAATTGATAAAATACATGCATTTAAAATAAATCAGGCTATTTGTTACTTAGTGGGTACTTTGACTAACTGGAAGAGCAGATGCCCTTTTAGGATTAGATTCCAATTACCTGGGGAGCAAGGTGCCCAAATATTGGAATTTTGGGACCGGTCTGCTGTCAAAGGATGGCATATACCAAAATGATGCTTGAACCAAGGCGAATAGCATCTCAGTAGACATCCTTGCTGATTTGGATGTTAAACGTCACTTTGACCTTGAAATGTAGGTCATGGTCGTAATACTAAAGAATGGTGTATATCTGCCTTGAAAATAAGATTTAAGCGCCATTCTTTAACGTATCGCATCAACTGAATTACATAATATATATATATATATATATATATATATATATATATATATATATATATATATATATATATATATATATATATATATATATATATATATATATATATATATATATATGTATGTATGTATGTATATATTGTTATGCTCGAATTCAATATAGGGCAATGCATTTAGCTTAGATTAAAATAAAAATTTAAATAATTGTATAGGGAAATAGACGCAATGTTATTGGATTGTGGATACCACACTAATACATGCTGAAGATTTTGGTTTTGATGTTTGTTACTCCCATAGACAAATCCATATATTATCTTTGATACGTGTGTATGTTCGTGTTTCAAATTGTTATGAAACGATCAAGGGATTCCACAGGCTGATGCAAAAGTCAAGACAGTATCCAAACTCCAAACCAAAGACCGATTATGAAAAAAAATATGTACTATGTCAGACTCGACGCGAAACTGAAACTCTAGATAATATTAAATCTACAGATAAACTTATAACGGCAATGCATATCTGACACGCTGATGCAGCAAATGCCTTGCATGTTATATAAATTGTGACACATGGTTAGAAAACAAGATACCAAAGTGACATCCCAGGCGTTGCAATGCATACACACAACCAAAACTCGAACACACAACCAGAATTCAAAGAGTCTACCTCTTACTTGTAGTAATGAAATCAAAAGATAATCGTCTACATAAGAATTTGATTGCAAAAAGATGGGTGTTATTTGTGGCAAAACTCGGGCTTGTGGACATTTACTATGCCACTCATTGCAATTACAGGCGTACGAAGAGTGGATACCGAAAAATGGCAGAATTGTGTGTGATGGTGATACTGAGCATGATATAAGATAGTTTGTGGCAAAGAATACAATGCCAATTTAGCATTTAGCCTGCTAGATGGCTAACATAGATGCGCGACAATCATCCACGCCTTACTTTGACTACAGTGTCAATTAATGATAACCCAACCGCCATCCGATGGTTAATAAGTCTGATGGCTGATAATGTACCGATATTCCTGTTCTGGGGCAAATTGGAAAGGAGCTGACAATATAAGATGTTACCATATCCCACAGCGGGCGTTCGACCATTAGTCCCTACTTACGCGAAATGAAACAGCTATCAACAATTGCCATTTAGTTCATAATGTAATTATGGATGGGGCTTTCGCATGGAGATGGGCATACCACCAAACATGCGGTTAAGGCAGACGTGTCATGCAGATGCTAAGGAAGGAATGTGGCAGCATGCGCAAAGTAGATATAGACGAAGCCATTGTTGAACATGAATGCGATGCGCCAACCCCCCCCCCCCCCCCCCCCCCCCCACCCCACCCCCTTCGCTCTTCACAAACGACAATCAGATGACATAAAGTTAAACTTTATTAAACACTGTTGAGAGAGACTGAATCATCTGTGCTGTATGGATTATCAGAAGAAGACTGCAAAACAGCTGTTCTTATAGATACTATACATCTACTTCGGAAATTGTTATTATTCTATAAGGACAAACTGTATGACACAATCGCAAACAGGCCAAACCAGCAAAGTTTCTATCAGTCTTCCAATGTGAAACAACAATTCCTGATTTCTATAGTGACTGATATGAATAGATCAGTTTGAAGGAAAGTGGGAGTCAACATTGAATTGAAAACCGCGTCTTGAAAACCTATGAAGACATGGATGGTTTTTCTGCTCCCGTTCCAAATGGGTTCTTTGCAGGTTCCATAAATAATGACAACTTTCTACACATTCTGAGTACTGAGTATATGGGCTCGTATATTCTGTTGTACTTGGATGGTGGATTCAGTTATAAAACTGAAACAGCTAATGCCACTAGCATCAATGCTTAATCAAGCCCATGCCTATTGACTACACATGGAGAGGTGGATCAGCATGTCTTTCTTCATACACTTTATACTGCAAGGGACGAACATGTATGCGGAGTAGAATCTAACATGTAGCAATGATCCGGATGTTATATGCATGATAACCGACTCCACTGCCATGACTGTCGACAAATCATCCAGAGACTTACAATAGGCGTACTGTTAAATATTTTGAATATAATTTGATCGGAAGACATTGATAATTTTGCTACCCAAGGCAGCACTGTTTTTCAATCTGGCGTGTAGAGCAAGACAACTATCTTGCAATTCATGAAATAGCAAAAACTCCCCGGCCTTTATTCATTTCCATCTAGCATCGCTGGAAAGATTATACATCAATTTTCCATATCAAATTGGTAAAAATTTCATTTATTGCACCCAGCAGTAATAAAACAATGTGCAAACCATAGCATTGTTTATGCAGATTCATGAGAGAAGAAAATATGGAAATATATAATTAACAAAGTAATGAGTCTACTAAAGACAGTGTGCTGGGCTAGCGATGGCCAATATATTAGCATACCAGAATGAAGAGTTTCCAAGTTCCGATATGCAAAAATTGAAAATGAGCCAACGAACTCGATCCGCATTTGAGTAGCGCTTGAGGCTTACTCATGACACATTTGTTGATAAATGTGCCCACATATCACAACTAGGTCTACTATCGTTTTCTGAGTATGGATGGACACTTCAAAACGACAAAACTCTTTATCTTCCTGTTACGACAAAATCGGCTGCATGGTTAGCAAAGACGGTAATTATTTTCGCTTGTATGTCTGGCAAAAGATGTGAAATAAACTGTTCTAGTAAATAAAACCTGACATTCCCTGCAATGTTGAATACAAGTGCATAGGATTCATTGTAAAATGGAGCTGTGCCCGAATAACGCAAACACTTGTTTATGAATCTGACGGCAGTGATCAAACATTTTTGTTTCAACTTTTACTTCAAGGTTTTACATCGGGTCTGAGTTTTGAAGCCATGACAAATATTAGCACTGGGACAGTTGATAAACCTTTGTTTTATTTTCGTCCTTTTACGTTAATTGGTGGTGTTTCCAGTAGTAAATATAAAATATGTGTTATTCCTGGATATATCGTGTGCAAGACAACAGGTCAAGTAGGAAACGTAGCAATGCCAAGATAATTAATACATTTTGTGATTAGTCCGATTAGTGATGTTATCATTTCTGTTTCAGCTTTCCATTAAAAAATGGAAGGATCGAAACAGTTGAAAATACGTTTTAATTTGTGTAAATAATCGCGAAAAACTAAATATATTGTGTGGAAGTATACAATTTATGTTGAATACAAGTAGTTTCTAGTACAGTAATTGGAAATTCTGCATAGTTTTAATGTATTTAACCCTTTCATTCCTGAAATTAAATGGAATTTAATTTCAGTTCAACCATACAGGAACAGCATTGAATAGTTTAACTAATTTGACGGGAAGCTCTTAATGATTTTGCTTTGGCAGAAATGTCAAACCCACACGAGCTTCAAAATATTCAACATAGCAGTTCATATTTTGCAAATAATACGCAGAATCTGCCTTATGGGCTTAAAAGGGTTAATCTGAGTATTGACCTATTAAGTTTAAGTCACCATAGAACATATTATTATTATTCAGTAGTAATGATATATCTAGCATGGCACATCTCTAACGAAATGTAGAAGTGAAATACAGTGATTTGTTTACAACCGTGACCTTGGCCAATATTTCAAGGTCATTGTGACCATTAACATCTGATCTGCAAGGACGTCTAGTAGGATCACATTCCCCATGATGCAAGCATTATTTTGGTATATGACATCTTTTAACAGCAGACCGGTCCCGAAAAACCCTACTTGCTCCCGAGGTAAATCGGCAGATTATTTTAATATGCCGACGCCTCGGCATCAACGGGCTATGATGTGCTATCGTGATAACAACACCAATGCTAGACTATGAAAAACACAAATGATTGATGTACAGCCATCAAAAGTAATGTTTCCCCAACGATATATTATGCTCTTCGTCGTTGTTTTCTATCCATTCAAGCATCTGTTCAACATGTTGCCGAGCTTCCTACAGTGCCATCCCTTAACTCGTAATCACCAGGCGGTAATTACATCAGCTTTTTCTCTAATCTTCAATTGCTTTCTACATGAATATCATTCGTTTTCCAATCATGTTTACTTGAAGAAAGTTCAATCACTGTTTGCGAGAATAGAAGCTCTTTCTTCTATTACTAATTCTACCGCCCCATCCGTAACCACCTCCATCGCTCACCGCCCCATCCCTCACTGCCCCCATCCCTCATCGCCCCCATCACTCACCCCTCCATCCCTCACCGCCCTATCCCTCACCACCCCTATCCCTCACTACCTCCATCCCTTACCGCCTCCATCCCTCACTGCCCCATCCCTCACCGCCCCATCCCTCACCACCTCCACCCCTCACCGCCCCCATCCCTCACCACCCACATCCCTCACCGCCCCCATCCCTCACCAATGCGCATTTGTATATCTGCATCCACCTACCTAGATCGTTTGAGTTACAATATTACTTTGTCTCATTCAGCCCGTCGAGAAACATTATCAAACGAAATGGAAACACAATCCTTCATCTATCAATAGTGCGGTCGAATGATCACTCACGCTTTAAAAGTATGTTGTCATAACCGCATCGCATAAAGGCTTGGATCCACATAAAATAATACATCTCCGACAGTAAATACACCTTGAGCCGTAAATATATCTTCACCTGTTTGCTATTTTCACGATGTTAGCGCATCGAATAGAGCGAGCACTTAGTGTCACACATTACATATTATCTCATAAAAGCATAGTTTCTGACGTAGTGGGTGAATGCCATCTTACTGCTGCTGGAAACAACATTGTCAGACCAGTATTCATGTTACAAGCCACATGTTTACCTCTAAACTCAGCTATTGCATCCACAACAACATCCATACTCTCATTATTTATCGGTTAGTATGGTTGCGTTACCTAATACACGGGATATATTATTTCTCCACACTTGGTCCTGTTTCACAGGGTACTGAAGTATAGATGGTAGCGTTATAATTAATATGTTTTCTACTTAGCGTATGCTCTTTCGTGAAACTGGCCAATGAACGGAATTATTTGGTCAGTGTCAAGATCTGAATTACAAATTGCAATTTACCTATGTTGTTTCTCCACACTTGATCCTGTTTCACAGGGTACTGAAGTATAGATGGTAGCGTTATAATTGATATGTTTCTACTTAGCGTATGCACTTTCGTGAAACCTGGCCACTGGACGGGATTATTTGGTTAGTGTCAAGATCTGAATTACAAATTTCAATTTACCTATGTTTATATTGCTTCTTTGGATATTAGATACTAGATGACATTACAATCATGGCAGATATTTATCTGTCTGTGAATTAGATCAGATCTATGGCAGATCATTTCATATCTACATACTACCTAGAAACGAGACTTGAACAAAAAAGAATATGCAACACGTTATTTGTTGACCTTTGACAAGAACTAAAATAGTGACTCCTTTTCCGTCCCTATAGCTGCTTTAGTTAAGTGACAATTTATGTTAACTCGCCTTAATCCTGTTATCAATGGTGAAATCATTTCATGGCAAACCTCTCAGACTTAGTGTGGCCAGAAGGTGTGGGAGGTCAAGGGTGGTTATACTTACTCATTATCCTGAGTAAACAAAATGAGTAATATATAGAACAAAAGACTGAACTCGACCAACTCTGCAATCACAATAGGTTAGCTTTATGACAGTCATATGTCATGCACGATGATTACTCCAAAAGTAAATGTTATTTGCTTCATTGGCCACCAGATAAATTACTCTTATATTGGATGAATATGCACTACTGATTGGATTATTAATTAATTAATTGTTCGCGAATGGATGAATTGCATTCTATAGTGACAATGCAGAATGCTCATCAAATTACGCTTGGGCAATGAGCTTACGATTAAATCAAAGGATATATAAATATAAGAAATTATCTGTCTGGTAATTCCTTTGAATGCATATACCATAGTCCACATGCGCAAAATATGTGTCTCTCTCGCTTTCTTTATGTCTCCCCAACCCCTCTAATCTGGCTCTACACCTACTCTATCTCCCCCTCTCCCCCATTGATCCCTCTCCCTTTCTCTCTCTCCCCATCTTCCTCTCTCTCGCCCTCCTTTCCCCTATCTCTCCCCCCCCTCTCTCTATCTCTCTCCCATTATCTTTCCTCTCCACCTCTCCTCCCTTGCCCACCTCTCCTCCCGTGCCAACCTCTCCTCCCTTGCCCATCTCTGTCTCTGTCTCTCTCTCTCTCTCTCTCTCTCTCTCTCTCTCTCTCTCTCTCTCTCTCTCTCTCTCACTCTGTCTCTCTACTTAAGCTTATCAAAATCAGACGTTTGCTAATAATTATCTGGATTCCTTTCTGTATACTTCGCAAAAAGTGTGTCTACTCTCACCCAACCCCTCTCACCCTCCCCACCCAACGAAAGATTTGTCTGACCCCGCTTCCACCCCACCCACACACCCACTTTAATGCATCTGTTTTTGCAGTGAGCAATACAGGCCCATTGTGCTGATCCTCGCTATTTTAGAGATAATGTGTATCTTTGGTGATAATATACATAAATAGAGAAGTAATGTTACAACACGACTAATCCATGAGCATAGTCTTCATTCTTACACTTAAACGATGTGTACTGATGTGTACTTAGCGATCGTTTAGGACTTCCTTAAATACAGTGCCATTCAATATGATCATCTGAAAGCTACATTGACACGCTATCAACTCTTGCTTGTCGGTGGGTGCATGTGATAAATTATATAATAACTTATCTTGGTTCAATAAAGTAATCTATTTTGTTTTTTCACTGGCTTTCTGACAGGCTTTTCCACGCTAGCTGGATACGATAAATAGAGGGTTAATTCTTCTGAACAAATGCTTTAAGGTAATCAACAGAATTTGGTCAAAGACAAGGGAAAAGCAACAAATCGCGTCTCTCCAGGCAGACAAACTTATCTGCCTATCCATGAAAAAAATGACGTCATCCCAACAATACTGGAACATCATATTGATTATCATCTGTTACAGTGCACTCAACGTCTGTAACCAGATGAACACTATCAAATGATTGGCTTCCCAGTTCTCCCCAGAATAATATTTTATAATTTATCAACATTGCATATTTTGACTCGAATGAATTGTTTTCCACACACACACACTGTTGTGCATATATTTCCGATTCTATTTGTATAATCAATATCTGTGATGGCGAAACCAGAACGATATTGACCTTGTTAATTACTTGCATATTCTAAAACCTGTGCGGCAACATTAGTTTCAAAATGGGCACCGGCATCGGTCCCACATATACGATTTAGTATTGAACATGTACGAGATAAAGCACAGATAATCTAGCTAATAACACTATCATGTAATCAATCCAACCCCTTTCTGTAGCTATGACTGGGCCTGTGGGATTAACTCGGTGCAACATATTTTGGAATGCACTTAGCTGGAGTTAAACCCTATGCGATTCAACGCGTGTTCCTCTTGACTGCCTGGTCTATAAGCGTATCATGGAGAAAACACCAGATTGCCATACATCTCATTATCGCTTCCATCATATGTTTGCATTCAAATTAAAAATCATGGCCCCGGAGATTAGATATATCATTCTATAAATTAATGTTATATAATTGTATTTGAAGTCAATGGTCCCTGTAAATGTTTCTGAAATTCTTACTCGGTTTCATCTTCTTACCAGGTGCCTTCCAAACGATCATGAGAAATATACTCATGTTTTAAGTGTAAAGCAGCTGGGCGCCCCTAAGGTCGGATGGCTGTACAATTTTGCCACACCCGTCTTATGTGTGTGAAATCTATGCATGCGACTTGAAGTTATACCGGGCCCTCAAATATTAGCTAAAACCTTTAGTGGGCTCTTCAAATTTGGATGGCCTGTGCAAAGAGACGTGTTGCACTGTCTTAAGTACGGACCTGATTACATGAGAAGCTTATCAATGTACCCAGCGTCTATTTGATGCACTGAGTTTAATCACTTTATTTTTATACATATTTGTACTACCATCAGTTGTGTGGTTGGAGTGACAAATTCCATTGCATGGCGTGTGCGCTCTTCGGCTGTTTAGAATCAGCCAGCTTCCTTATTTGGCACTGAGTGGACTCTCTTTGATATGGACCACATGGACGTCATGATTTGTAATTTAATTTGTTGGATAAGTTAGCTGTGAATTAATTATATTGGCATCTGGCTACCGATGCGTGATACGTGTAGCCTAGTAGAAAGCTATGGAGGTGTCAGGACATAGATCTTGCACTGACTTTTCAGCATATCAGATGTTACATATTCATTATTAAAGAATCAGTAATCCATCCCAACGTGGCGTGGATATAGCATTCCATATATTTTATGTGTTATAGTTGTAAACTGTTGGATCATCCCAATTGATCCGTTACTGCATTTTGGAAATCCGTATTTTCACCACAACTAGTTGGCAAGTAAACCCGAAACTTGAGTTGGCAGGATGATGAGACTTCGGTAGATCGGACCAGCATGAAGAAGTGGATCGATTTAACAAGGTTATGAAATAGGCCAGGTATGTCGGACCTGCATGAAGAAGTGGGTGGATTTAACAAGGTTATGAAATAAGTCAGGAACAGAGGATGAGTAGGTGAACTAAAAGCTTACAATATTAGTGGCGGCGCTGCTGGTATAGGAAAACAAGATTTAAGATAAAATTTCCAAAAATCCAAAGTTGGATCTAATGTAATTTCAATCAAATATTTCTGTTGATGAATTGTGTGTAAAATTAAGCCAGTGTAAGGCAGAATTAAGTCGTTGAGACATCACACACTGTTTGGTTTCATTATATACCACCATGTTCGTTGTCTGCATAATTTGCAGATTTTAAAATTGCATCAGCGACGTTGGGAGGAAGCAGTCTTTCAGGGATCGCAATATCAGCATATAAAGAAATCTCAACAGTGACTTATCTCGGGTAAACCAGTTCTTTACCATTGAAAATAAAGCTGATGTACATTTGTTTAATCTTCGGTCTTTAACTGCACAATGGCATAGGTAGGTACTCCACACGCATACAAAGGGTGTTGGCTGTAGAGGAAGCGGAAAGACTGCAATCTCTTATCATTTTGTGTGCCATTATGATGGGATCCACACCGATTCGCATGTGAAACAGAAGTGATTTCGACCAACGGTTGCAGCTTTTCAAACTGAGACTATGATACATAGCACATCAATTTCCATGGCTGCTACGTCGGTCAACAATGAACCTGTAATAGTAAAGGGTATCAGGGAGTTGAATATCAGAATTGGTTCTATTGATATGGCATTTCCTTCTTTGTAACACAGATGGCTAATCCAGTGATATTAATGTGGATTTTTAGGCATTCCAGTTTGAACGTTGAACAAAGAAGAATTGGTGGAAAATGGAGAGCAAAAAATGTACATACTTCTGAGTTTGAGAACATTCCATAGACTCTGTCCAGCGGCATTGAAAAAGATGCAGCTAGTGCCGGCAAGAATGAAGGTAACAGGCAGTGTAAAATTAGAGGCGGAAGAGCCATACGAATTAGTTCTTGGTCGGCAAGATAAATGGCTCCTAATTTCTCGAACAGTAGGAACTGTGTAGAGTGGACTCACAGTTGTGCATATTGTAAATGTAATAGAATCTCTTGTGGAATTGCATTAAGACACATCACTAAGGTTTCTCTATGCCGACGTCCAACATGGAGGGAAAGTTGCTAGAGTAGGTGTGTATGCGTATGAGGAATAGCGAAATGTCAATCACTGTAAAGAGGTGAATACGAATTCATATCTGGACCTGGAACAACCAGTGGTGGACCATTCGCAGAAACTGAAGGTCAGGAATTTACTGACAAATTTCAGTGATGAATTTTCCCGAACATCATCGGATTTTGGTAGAACAAACCCTGCAAAACCTGTGATGCGATACGACAGATGCTCGGCCAATGCGTTTAATATCGCCGGTCGTCGGTGAGAGTCATTGTGAAATTGGTGGTGGACATTTTGTTGCAGAGAGACTTTAATTGAGATGCTAAGGATAGTGAGAAGTGATAATCAGAAGGACTGGGATGAGTATCTTCTGAAGATGCTGCTCACTTATCGCTCAAGTGTTCATTCCCCAACTCAGTTCTCACCAAATTTATTTATAAAGTGATATTGTATTTGGTGGTGTAGAGGAACAGTTCCAGTGAACAAGGCATTAGGCAACTGGAACTGAACATATACTTCAGCGAGCCTATGAGTCAGTGTGTGAGAATACGAATACACCCCAAAGAATGCATAATGATGGAAATAATAAAACGATTAGAGGCGAGCCCATTAGCATTGGAGAAAAAGTCAGGGTAGATAGTCCATCCGTTAAACAGGATCTATCAAGAAAACTACATAAATATATGGATGGTCCATGGACGATGGTTAAGAATATGTGGTGTATAGGGGAAAAAAGATGGCGGGAGAAAAAAAAATTCACCGCAAAAGGCTGCGAGTAGAAAAGGGACGGGATGAGAGTCTGCTCTGATTGGTAGAGGGCGTATGACGTCATGCGTGACGTCATAAATACTTGAATTTGGGCACGGCCACTTTTTCCCGCCAAAAATACTCGAATCGGATTAGTCGAATCATTTCTATTGTTCTCGCTCAACCAATCAGTTTCGAGTATTTTTCGTCAAAATTGGCATGTAATTATCTTTTTGAATATGAGTTCGGGTAAAACTTCTATTGAATGATAATTTCATCACCGTTTAATCTGTGTAACCCTGAAATGGGTGACAGTGCTTTTCAATTCAAGGAATAGCCCTGTGCTGCCAGCATGGCAGTTGAATGACACCCCCACCCAAAACTCAATTAGTTTTCAAAATATCCAACAACATTGCATGCAATGGCAGTTTTGAACTGCTGAACCGCTTATCCTTAGATATGTGATGTATTAACATATGTTGAGATGACAGTTCAAGGATTATCTCGCATTGATCTTAACCGGATTTGGTAATTGCATGTGTGGGTGAAAAAAAGATTACATAGATATAGGCCTGCAGGCTGGTAGCGGGAAATTTTGGGACTCTATGAGTCGACGTATTCTCTTAGAGCTATTAACTATAAACATATATGGTGTTGAATTGCTACTCCTATTTAAGACTTGGGTGAGAGTTGCTACATTAACGGTGGAGTGATGGCCCTTGTTAAAAAGCTAAATATGACAACAGTAAGGCTTGTGACGGTTTGACAGAAAATTGTATATATTATTATTATAATGAAAAGATGCTGCTGACAGCTCACCATCTACATCAAAGACTACAATGGCACAACTTGGTCTTGCTTCTCTGAATTGCAAGGAAAAATTACAAAATGAACAGTGATTGGCAGCAGCCAGGAAACCATTCATTGTCGGCTATATAAGGAGAGATTATAATGATTAAATCTCATTCAGACGTCATCTTAGGGATTAATCTGCTCTCACGTTTTTAAAAAAATTTTGTTTCATACATTTTTTTAAAAGGTTTTAAGTTTTTAAGTTTTTCAAAATAAGTTTTCAAAGTTTGCTTTATGGATAATAAGATTAATTCAACTATCGTACTTGGGGTTGTTGGCATATTATCGCCACCTGAACCGATGCAGGCTATGCACCCTATTCAATGCAGACTCTTTTTGTGTTATTACTGTAATGCGCCCAGTAACCTTCAATTATCTAATTATTTGTTCGAACGAGAGATTGGTAAATGGCCTGGTCATCATTTTGGCACAGCCATCACCTTTGAGCAGTGTCTACGTTTATGGACATCTTATCTTCATCTTGTACCTTTGTGCAGGGTGATGTAGCATTAATCGTGCATAATTATACAGATCATGGGCTAAGAAGCATTCGTGTCGTTGGCTGCTAGATATTCCTCCCAGTCGCCTTGGCTACATGCACGAACGAGATGTTGCAGACACTATACTTATTGTAAGTAGTTCATAAGGAATCTGCCCAATTCCCCATGCTAGATATTTGTCATTTTCTGATTAATGGCATCAGAAATGTGTGTACATACATAGTCTGTTGCTGATTGACGAAAAAGTGGTGCACTTATATTAGTGTTTTCTAGTGTCTTGTGACTGCAAAACTAGAGAGTAAGTTGCTGCCCATGTAGGTATTACATATCTTATCTGAGAACGGGATGCTTGTCTCTCAGTACTCTCCAATCTACTCAAAATATGGTGTTCTGACAATCCTCACGTTCTTGGCCAATTAGCTGCAAAGAGCCCTGATTAATATCACTGTACTCTAACACTGTAACATCGGATGGCTCCTGAATAATATCACTATTGTCTAACACCGTGACATGGCATAAGTCCTGAAGAGTATCACTATTGTCTAATACCATAGCATTGGCTGATTCCTCTATATGAGCATTTGAGACTTTGAGAAACATCTTCAGTCATACGTCTTACATCTTTACATAATTAAGAGGCCAAATGCCATGATCAGTCTTTTATTCCATACTTCGTTAACGAACCTTAGCGTGAGCCAATTACATATGTTGCAAACTGGGTTTGTGTGATCACTACAAGATGTTGTGCATGATATAGTACTTCGAGTTGTACGGGTGTGACCTTGTCTGGAATAATGATAAGCCGGTTGACAGGCTCACCATCCTCTATATCTTCCTGGTTCAGGACAAGAACTGTCCTATGCAGTGTGTTGTGGCTATCACATGTAACATCAAAAAAAGTTAATGTTTTCTACTGCCAAAGAATATTGACTTGCCTTTCTTAGCAAAATGTAGTAAACAATAACCACCTGTTGACCTCATCTGTTCAAATACAGCACATTCAGCTCGCTTCTCTAGATTAATAACAACACCATAATTAGCACCTCGGTGAAGTTCAGATAATAAATTGATAAGAACATTACTAATGACTAATCTAATGGAAGCATGTGTTAAATGTGTCGTTCACTTGAATATAGAGTGAATGCTTGACATGAAACATGTATATGCGCACCCCAAAGTATTGTTCTTCTATACGCATTCTCTCCCCCAAACTCCGCACATCAACTCCATTAGGTTATTCATTTGCGCGACATTATAAGGGTTCATTTGATATACAATATGTTCATAGTTTACTGAGTCTTTGGGTCACGACCTTGAATGACCTCAAATGACCTCATAAAATGCTAAACTCCAAAAATTAAAATTGCCACCACTCGTTTTTCTATCTAGTGAGACCCTAGAGATTCCATTTAAACAGAAAAGCCATCTTGGCAGACAAATTTCACGGGATGACATGGCCAACCATACTAATAGTTAGCATCTCTGGTTTCGATCAATATTAACGCGTTGAACTATGAATTTCCAGAAACCAAATTGCAAGGTAATTATACACGTAAGCTGTTGAACATTCTGAAACTAATTTGACTAGGAACTGTTGCTGTGAAGTTGAATTATGAATGCGTATCCCAAATTCAACTTCACGGCAAAGCAACTTATTTTGATTCGTACTGAAGGAAAGGACCATATTATGTTAAGATTTATTTCTTTTCAGTACATTTAGGTACACAATTTTAGCCTCTGAAACTATACAAATTGTACAATTTTATTTTCAACGATTCTGGTATGAATATGGGCCTTTAACAAAGAAATATTTATTTTTAATGTGTTTCATTAGACTGACTAAATACCAGCAGTTAACAAAGTCCTTGGCACTTCACACAGGTCGTCATCGAGATCTAGCTTGGATGAGTTAGCGCAACTCAAAACCTTTATACTTACTACACATTTATGAACATTCAAGGCTAGTTACAGGCACCTTTAGCCATGATACAATCTTATTTTAACATGAATCTGATGGTCTCTGTAAGCATCGATTGCGTCGGTGGCGGGTAGGTATAGGCACTACTAAACTATTAGACATTCACTGACCTATACCCATTCATCCGGACCTAATTGTTCAGGTTTACGCTTACAGTCCTGAATTTGTAAGTACACTCTAAGACTATGAGACCGAGTAGCAGCACATATTGGAGTCCACCCATGGGCCTCAACATATTTTGAACTTCATAACCTTTGTTAATTAAACCGTATGCATGTTTTATAGGTCATTATAGCATCGTTTCTTATATTTCTAGGGCAACCGCCTTACAAATGCCATACGCTCAGGCTGTTGTATCACTGTCACGTAAGACATGTGCAAATAGTATTCCAGCACAGAAAGTCAACCTCAACCATTTCCTGGTAATTTATATGTCCCACAGCTATCTTTCCCTTGCATCAGGTTTTGGCTATGGCTAGACAAATATATTGAGCCATTACGTTTGCTGGTGATAAACGCACCAGATAAGTACTGTAGCACACGTACTTAACCAAAACAAGTAAATAGGTGTTTATATACCTATTTTACATAATCTGTTTAATTATGTCTCTGTCAGTTTTCAGGAACATCTTTCCAAATTTGGTTACGAGTATTAGTTGTACCGACTGATACCGTGCATTGACTTGGATATAGTAGCTGATTCGATCTCAGTGGATTTGCAGCACTTCTGACAAGGTATACTAAGATGTGCATCCTTATCTATTCCACCCAGGGCTGCCTCTCTCTATGTCTACCTCAGTCTACTTCTATATCATGCCAAATTGTCAATATTTCATAACAGTTAGTGCCTATTCCCATAAAAATATCAATAACACTAAGCTCCATGATGAATAACTAATTTATCTCTTTATGGAAACCTTAACATAAAAGGATTATGTGTATGAGTGTCATGGCAAATATTGCATAACGTGATTGATGAATGAGCACTTATTGTCTCTATAATAAAAACCTGCCATCACATGGTGCACGTCGATTACTGCTCCTGGTGGGTACGGAAAATGTCAGAAATATCTGTAGTATCCTGAATACATTCCTGACTATCGATTTAATATTAACTCAATCATCGCTAAATTGTGCTATATTCCATTTGACCTTATACATTCACTTTTAGTGTAAGGTGGGACTTAATTATACTCTACTCACAACACAACCGAAGGTGTAATTATATGAAATTTAGTAAACCCTGTTACCGTACAATGTTATAGAACAGAAAAGAAAATCGGTGGTTATCCATAAATCAGTTGACATTAAATCTCGCTTCAGGTAACTGCAAATATATAAAATAATACAAAACCACTCTTGAACAACAATGCCCCAGTGCCAGTAAGTATATTCCACACATCGACAATGTCTCAGTGCCAGTAAGTTTATCCTACACATAGGAAATTCCCCAGGGCCGGTAAATATATCCTACACATCGACAATGTCCCAGTGCCAGTAAGTTTATTCTACACATCGGCAATGTCCCAGTCCCAGTAAGCATACCCTACACATCGACATTGTCCCAGTGCCAATAAGTATATCCTACACATCGACAATGTTCCAGTGCCAGCATGCATATGCTACACATCGGCAATGTCCCAGTGCAAGTAAGTATATCCTACACATAGGAAATGCCCCAGTGCCGGTAAATATATCCTACGCATCGACAATGTCCCAGTGCCAATAAGTTTATCCTACACATCGACAATGTCCCAGTCCCAGTAAGCATACCCTATACATCGACAATGTCCCAGTGCCAATAATTATATCCTACACATCGACACTGTCCAAGTGCCAGTAAGTATATCCTACACATCGACAATGTCCCAGTGCCAGTAAGTATATCCTACACATCGACAATTTCCAGGTGCCAGTAAGTATATCCTACACATCGGAAATGTCCCAGTCCCAGTAAGTATATCCCACACATCGACAATGTCCCAGTGCCAGTAAGTATATCTCGAACATAGCCAATGCCCCAGTGCCAGTAAGTATATCCTACACATAGATAATGTCCCAGTGCCAGTAAGTATATCCTACACATAGACAATGCCCCTGTACCAGTAAGTATATCCTACACATCGATAATATCCCACCAGTGTCAGTAAGTATATTCTACACATCGACAATTCTTCATCTGGGATGAGGAGATGCAGTATCCTAAAGACATGTGGATCAAAGACCACATATCTCAGGGAACCACTCTTTCCCTAATCCCAAGGAACCACCTAGCCAATAACATCCAATTCAACGGGTGGATCCCACATTTAAATTAAATGCTATTGGAGTACGAGTCTTTGTCATGTCTATGAAACTTCAATATAGTTCTGTTTAAAATAACACAAAATTGGAAAACATCATTTTATGTTACATTCATTTCATCTTGACAAAACAGAAACTATAGTCAACAGTAAGTTGTAGATAACAGTACGTTTGATACTTAGCATAAATGGTGAGCAATTCCAGCAATCCTGACTGGACGATAATATTCAACTGTTGGATAGATCTCCAAAATTTCACTGATGTACAGAGATATTATACACAATTAGCTATATCAATATTATAAAATATAAAGCTGGAAGGATAGACAGACAGCTATTCAACTGCCAGATGGATGGGCAAGCAGACGTACATCTGACAAATAATTGAGCATAAAACTGCCAGATTTGTAGCACCGTAAATAAACAAATGTGTACTGTAGTATTCTGCAATATCGATTAACAAAATTTGCTGAAGCAAACAAACTAATCCCACAATGCCAAATTGGTTATTGGATGAATGCAAGAACAGCAAACCATATTATGTCTTTGAAATCAAGTATTGACAAATATGTTAATGCTGCTACTAAGAAAAAATATATTCCGCTGTTTTGTGGATTTTAAGTCAGCCTCTCGAAGTAAACTCATGTATAAATTATTACAAGCTGGTATTGATTGCAATTTACTAACTGTCATTGAAAGTATGCACTCTGATGTGAAATATGCAGTCAAACTGAATGATGGGTACATCAATGGCTTTTCATCCTCAGTTGGTGTCAAACAAGGTTGCGTACATAGCCCACATTTATTCAACATGTATCTGCGTGATTTGCCAGATATCTTTGATAGACATGCGATCCTATACCTTTGAATACAATTTCTATTAATTGTCTTATGTTCGCTGATGATCTTGCGATAGTATCAGAAACATACAGTGGTCTGCAAAATGCGCTAAACAAATTGAATATTTACTGCTACAAATGGGACCTTACTCTCAATTTAAATAAGACCAAAATAATAATTTTCAATAAAATCGGGCATTTACTAAAGAGATGCATGTATCACTTTATTGAGGTTGTAAAGTCTTATTGCTATTTAGGTATCGTCTGGTAAATTTAAAGCTGCATGTGAAAGACTGGAAGAGCAGGCCAAGAAGGCTTTGTTCAAACTTAAAGTTATCAATGTCAGAAATAATGTTTTAACAGCCTTCACATTAGGAGATAATGTCCCAGTCGAAAAGCTCCTAATTAGCTTCTGTAAATATATACTGGGTGTCAATAGGAAAGCTACAATTGCTGTTGTAAGGGGTAAACTCGGCCAGCATGCCTTACTCACCGCGCTCTCAAACAGTCAGCCAAATTTTGGATGAGAGTATGTGACATTGACTCTGAGACAATAGTTCATAAAGCATGTATGCACTCGTATTCCTCATTGGAAGCCATTTAAAAGATCTATGGACTAGCTTTGGTTTCGAAGAAATTTTGACCAACCAAAGCACCAGAAATAAAAAGACATGTGCTAAATTACAAACTGATGCCATGGAGTCTAGATACAAATGAAACTGGCTGATCCATGTAAACAGAGATGTCACAGATCGAATTGGTACATCTCAACAGGGTTAAACTAAACTTAGGTCATACCAAACATTTAAAAGCAACTTTAGCATGGAGAATTATTTACTAACTGACCGCGATTTTTCTAGGCGAAAATTGATTGCCAAACAGAGTCAGTGCGCATGATCTCCAGATAGAAGTGTGGAGGCATACAATTCCCCAAACTCTTGCAGAAAAAAGAGTATGTTCGCTATGTAACATGCAAGCTGTTGAGGAATGAGAGACAATTTATTCTAAAATGTCCATTTTACCACAGTGAAAGACAATTGCTATTTACTTACCTTAATGATTTGGTAAATGTTGCTTCCCTAAGGAAACAGGACAAATTTGTGTTCATAATGTCCTACAATAACGGTGACACTGATGTCTGAAAACCGGTACTAAAATATGTCACTGATTGTTTCATGAAAAGGCAGAATGCGTTGACTCTGAAGCAATCCACTAAGCCACCGCCATCACTAGTAATTGCAATATAGCTGATCAGATCGGCAACACAGTTTTCTGTAGGTAGGCTACATTACATGCATCCTTATCGTCCTTTTATATGACGGCTGGTTGAATAGGTGACATCGTTATCTTCTGTGTCATAAAATCTCATGGTGATTAAACTGTCATGGGATATTGAGATATGGCGAGTGCTGTGTCTGCTTCTTTATTCAGTGATCCTGGCGAAGGTGTCCGGCAGCAGTCAGTGAAGTTTCCACTGTAACTAATGCACAGTGCCTAGCAGAGCATTAACTTCAACATTAATTTCAAATTTACACTATGAATGATATGTAGTTTCTGCTCATATATTAATATAACTAATTAATTTGATAACAGAGCCATAAGCCTTAACTCGTGGATGCCATCCCCTGTGAGCGTGCGCGTGCATGTGTGCGTGCGTGGGCGTGAGCGTGTTCGTGGGAGTGTGCGTGGGAGTGCGCGTGTGCGCATTGAATATATCATGTATATTTTACTTTTTGTCAACTGTATATCGTATGTACTATCTATGTATGGCTATATCTATATGTATGCAGATTTTGTGCCAATAAATAATCTGAATCTGAATCTATTAAACTGGCTGACTGAGTATTGAGCAAATATGTTTTTATGAATAGGTGAGTGGCGGGTGGGTGGACGGGATGATGAGCGATTGATGCGCAGAAAGAGAATTTTCTGGATAATCTAGAATATTAATGCTTTGCTAAGTTAGAGTTCTTATTATCACAGTTTCCCGTCTGACACATTCTATTAGCCAGCAATATTAAAACGACTCAAAGAAAATAATTTAATCTATTTTATTATCTCAATAACAACACATTACGAACACATTCTGATAACAGGTTTCAAAATCCCATTAAGAAAAATTTCTTTGAAACCTATTTTCTAGCACTTTTCCTTCTTGAAAGTAGTTTCCATTAATTTAAATCAAGCTTCCCCCATTCTTATCGTTATTACTATTCCAATGTGGATTCTAGTTGTGCCTATTGTTATTTTAACACATATTTATTATTGCGTGAAAGCACAGTTTCATTTATATAGCGCTAATTTTCTTGCAATGGAACTATCACAAAGAACAGAGGGCATTGATCTTCTGTAAGCACATAAATAGATTTATGTTACGAATGCTTGAAATAATACGGACTTAATTAATCAAACACAGTGATAATGAGTTTAAGGTAAACAACCTACTTTTCGAGTGACTGACTTAAGCTTCGGTAATGCAACAGTGTGTGGCCATACCGCCATTTTCCAGAGATGCGCGTGTCTATCGATGCAGGGGCATGCATACTTATTCAATATTATACAATACAGTAAACTATCGGTCATAACGTCTGTCAGTTAAACCGGCCAACAATATTCAAGATATTGATACTTTGAACAGTACTCAGCTAGCAATCCTCATCTGTCACACAAGATATGCTCTGTTATTGACCGTATTATTAGGCAAGCAGATATTGCTGTGGTGTGTAGGCATGGAACCATCCGTGTAGTACTCACGTCATGACCAGCTCGCTACAATGGATGGATCCAATCTGTCACTCACGTATATGATGTCATGATCAATTACGTCACATGTAGGCTGGCGTCACAACCAAGATGCTTAATGAATGACGTATCTAGCTTCGTCATGTACATTTAAAGGTAAGTTACATTAACGAATTGTCTTTGAATTTACTATTTAATAAATATTATGTTGAATATTTTGAAAACTAACTTGACTGGGGTTGTTGCTTACCTGTATAGTTACCTTGCAAATAGGATTATAAGAATTCATGGTTCAAAGAATAAAAATCGATCACAACAAGCGCACACCATTGGCGGAGCTTAACTAGAAATGGGCGGAGCTTAACTAGAAATGGGCGGAGCTTAGCTAGAAACCGGCGGAGCCTAGCTAGAAACGGGCGGAACTTAACTGGAAATGGGTCCCGCTTTTGAGGGTATATATTTAAATCATGAATTCTCTACACGATAATTCTAATATATGGTCAAAATGGTTGCCGGTATATTAAAATATTGATTATTCCACGCACCCCTTTCCACTCTGATACCTCTACTCGCTACGGTCACTGTGTTGTGCCATACCGGTGAGTTAGCCAGTTAAAGGGTTTCCGGTTATTGACTGTGACTAACATTGACGGGCACTCTGGTTATTTTGTGAACAATTTGATTGAAAGCTGTTGCATTAGCGATTTTCAGTTAAATTGTTATGAAATCCTTATCTAGTGACAACTGTATTATCAGCTAATTATTTTGACAACAATTTTATGGAAAGCTGTTGCTGCCATTAGCAGAAACAGTTTTCAGTACACCTGTTATAAATATATTTGTTGTCATTTGCACCATAGAAAATAAACAACTACTGCTGAACTAAGCTAGGCATTTACTACGCGCTAGCCTTCGCAGCCAGCAGAAGAATTACTAGCATTAGTGTTGCGAGAATGGTTTTGTAGTAACAAATGTGTACCGACAAAGACAATAGGGTCTGAAATAATGGCTCCAGCAAATATCTATCTAAAATGGCAGCAACAGTTTTCAGTAAACCTGTTATAAATATTTTTGTTGTCATTCGCATCATAGACAGTATACAACCACTATTGAATTAGGATAGGCACTTAACATGTGCTCACCGTGGAAGCCAGCAGAAGAATGATTAGCATTAGCGGTGCGATATTGGTTTTATGCTAACAATTTCACACCGGCGTAGACAATAGAGTATGAAATATCTATCTAAAATGGCAGCAACACTCCTAGTTGGTTAATGTGTCTATAAACACGCTTATCATCCCAGTAAAACGCATTCGCTTCGTAAAACGGGATTTGATTTGTAAAACGTGATTCGGCACATTGCAACAACACTGATTAGGTAAGTAAAGTTACATATTTTCCTTTATGCAGTTTGAGCACCTCAGCTTAGACTAAACAAATATGAAACGGAATGTATCCTTTCTATGATGTTTGAATCTTAGCTTCAAAGGTGTTGTAATAATGACGTGGTTTTTGGCTTTCTTGTCAAATATGTATCTATCAAAAGATTGTTTTCAATGTATGTCACCAAGCATGTATAGTTCGATCTATTCACTACACATATAGGGTATGTAGCACACCTCTGGCTTCTCTATTAAATATCGAAAATCACATATGAGTGTGACAGCTATAGAGAAAATGAGTAAAACGGAATTCGGGCATCCGAAAACTGTATTCGGTTTTGAGTAAAACTACATTCGGTTCGCGACAGTGGATGAGTAAAACAGGATGTAGTGTTTTAACACATAATTCAAGCAAAAACACTTCTTGAGTTCATCCATTTTTATAAGTAGCCTTTTTAGTAACATGTATGTGAAGAGTTATTTTTACATTGCACACCTACTAGTCGCGTGCAAATTCTGTCAATTAAGTTCGGGCTTGCATCTTGGAAACAGTAGTCAGTCATGGAATCATGGAATCTGGTGACTTAATTGCATCCTTAGTATAAATGTCAGGGGGTGTGGTGGGTAAAGTTAGTGTAACTGTTTGCTTTATTATAGCAATACAAACCCCAGGGTCGGGCAAGGGGGCAGGCAGATTGTGTCTATGACGCCACTACTGGTGACATTTGGTCAAGAAAATTAAAATATTTCTCAATTTGAAGGGCAAGAGAAGACTATATTTTGCGCAACTTTTCTCTTTATATCTCATGTTTGGTTAATCATACCGTATCCAAACTTGGGTACATGCTTCCTTATACTAACACGGGCATCTCCCGACGACGTTATGGTCGAAGGGTCAAGGTTACCGTGACCTTTGTACAAACCTTGGTTTTTCCGACATTGGCATTTTCCATTTAGCTCGATTGTTTGTTTATATTATGTTTGGTTAATCGCACTGGACCCAAACTTGGATACATGCCTCCTTATAATGAATGACCTGACATCACACATTGGGATCAAAATGTCGAGTGGCAAGGTCACCATGACCTTGGTAAAAACCTTGTTCATTCAAAATTAACATTTTCCAATTAGCTCAAATTTTCTGTTTCTATCTCATCTCAGGTTTGGTTAACTATACTGGACCCAAACCTGAACTCATGCTTCCTTATAATGACACGACAGCACACAATGATGGAGGGGCAAAAATTGGCAAAAGTCAAGGTCACTAAATGCATGGCGACCGTCTGTCGTCCGTCGCCCGTCAGCAACCTTTGTTTGAAAACGCTACTGGTTATTAACCATTTGGTAGATTTCAACCTAATTTGGCTGGAATGACACTGGGGAGGGGTGGGCTGGGGTTGAGGGTGTGTGTGAGGTGTAATGTTCAGAACGTGCATACAGAATTTTAATTGGTCAACATTTTGGGCGAAAATGTTAGATTTTATGAAAAATTTAACAGAAATTGTCATAACGCTACTCGATCGCATTAACCGCTTGGCGGATTTCAACCTAATTTGGCTGGAAGGCCCCTAATGTTTGCGGCTTCAAAAAGTGAATACAGGATTTAGATAGATCAATTTTTTGTGTGAACATCTTTGATTTTGTGAAAAACTTAATGGAAATTGTCAAAACGCCCCCCCCCCCCTCATTAACCGCTTCGTAGATTTCAACCTATTTGGCTGGAAGGACCCTAATGTTTTCAGCTTCAGAACTTATATACAGAATTTTGATTGGTAATTTTTTTAGTGTGAAAATCCTTGATTTTATAAAAAAAATTTACCGAATATTGTCAAAACGCTACTCCTTATTAACCGCGTGGCGGATTTCTCCCTACTTTTGTTGGAATGACTATATGGGGCTAGGCTGCAGAATTTGTATACATGATTGTAATTGGTCAAGTTTTTTGGTGAAACCTTAGATTTTATGAAAAATTTACAGCAACGCCTCATTAATCGCTTGGTAGATCTCAATTTGCTGGAAGGAACTTATGGGACTATGCTTTAAAATTTATATACAGAATTTTGACCGGTCGAGTTTTTTGCTGCTCCTCATTAACGACTTGGCAGCTTTCAACTTACAATGACTATGAGGCTAAGCATCAACAGCTTTATACATTATATTGATTGGCCAATTTTGAGGGTGAAAATCTTAGGAAAGATCCTAGGGCGGTAGATTTCAACATATCAAACGAGAATCTGTATTGGTCAATTTCTTTGGTGGCCATCTTGAATTGTTTGAACATAATCCATCATGTCTACAGGTATTTAAATGCAAATAGCTCAAATGCCAATGGTCCTTGTTGATAAGGTTATTGATAAGTCATCTATATTTATTTTATGTTTGAAGTCAAGCGTCAGAGTTCATTGCAAAGTCGTAAAGTCTAGCTTCAATGGTTGCATTGCAACCACATTTTAGTTGTAAATTCACGACCGGAGTGACTGAAAATCGCGTTCCAGATTTTAGTTCCGTTGCGGGTTATCAGATCGCTTTGAAACTTCATGGGGTCCAAGCGGATTAGGTCTGGAGAAGAAAACTATCGAAATCGATGATAAACTAAAATCCAAAGTGACTGCCATCCAAGGGCGGCCATGTTGATCGGCAAACAATAGAGAATGAATTACAATAATAAATATGATATATTTGTGAACATTAAGAATATGTTTCTGAAATTGAGTGCCTGACAAAAGTGAGTGGGCAAGGAGTTACGAAGTCCAATTATTGCTGACTGTTGTCAGTACTCGGCCATTGATATCGAAACATCACAAGAATCATGATGCGCCAATGTCAAGGTAAACAGAAACATAATTGCATCAACACGATCAGACTCTGAATCATCTCATTTCCCTCCGCATGACAGACTTCCCATCAGATATAGGACTAATTATACCAATGCTTACTGGACTGTTCTTTAGGCGGAGTAATAAGAAGTGAGAATTCTGGCAATGAAGCTTTTCCTGACGACTCTTTCTTCTCTGATGCAAGTCGAGCCTCCCGTGTCTTGATCGTCACATCTGCATCCTTCAACTTCTTCTCGCAAACCACAAGATGGTCACCCGCGATCTGTTTTAATGCTGCTTTTGCACGCTTTTCCCGGTTTGTCCACAGCTGCTTCCGGGTTCGAGCCCCCAAAATCACAGACACAAGGCCAGGATCTGATGGAAGCTTCTCATGACCGGGAGCCTTCGCTTGAACGGGACGTGATATCTGAGGCTTCCCACTGATCATCCTCACTTTATTCTCGATTAATGTTGCATCTGAGATGGTCCGTTTACTCGGTTTTGCCACTGTACTAGATGAGAGAGACGCCTTTGCAGACGTCTGTACTTTAACTGCCACTAGCACACATGATGCATTTATTTTCGACGATGGCTGATCACGGAACACACTACTATAAAGATGTGGAACCCCTCTATAGGGCCTTTCCAATGAGATCTCCGGTGGGGCCAACTTTACAGTGGGGGGGGGGTCGATGAATTGCAGGTTTCAGAAAATGTCCTGCGGGAGAATTATCTCCACGCATCGCTTCCGCACCACTTCCTTTGGTGGGAATTGGATTGGATGTTTTCGCAAAAGATTAAATTCAACATCCAATGTCCGTTTAATATGCAACACGGTCGTCCACATACCTGGAAACTGAACTGGAGGCACATTTCGGAGGATAATTGTATGAACAATTTCTCTTTGCACCCGGTAATGCCACATGTTGTTCGTTTCCGACTAATCTTCCAGGCTCAGTCTGACTTTGAAATAACCACGTTGGAAGAAACCGAATGTACGGGTGCAGGAGATAGCTCTCCAGCTTCAAGATCTATTGCGTTAGGCGCAGTTGTTGGAGGGTATGCAGCTTCGGACGGTTCCCGGCCCTCGCTAACAGGTGACCCATCCATCATCATGACCACAGCATCAATTGGGCTCAACATAGGTGGCAGCGAGGATTCCATAGCAATCTTCTCAAGTAATGCCTCCAGATTATCCATTCCGCGAAAACACAAGTCAATTATAAATAAATCAATCATAAATAGCACGCAAGAATCCAGTATGTTGTTACTTAAAACATAATCAAATAAATACATATCCAAATTATTACCAGTAATTCACAAGTAATATCCGCTCATCCTTCCCACCAATCAGTTCATTGGTGGTTCGTCACAAAGATGTGACTTGAGATAATCGAAATGATCAACCTTGACCAAAGTTGAATTAGACTGTCGTACTGTGTACAACACATCATTAATTTGCTCAAAGGACGTCATTGTATAAATCTGCTCATTGTGATACGAGGTGATCTCAAGAAAGCGGGAGATTAGGAGTTTCCACTAATGTATGTGGAATCCATTCCACATATTCCACAGGGCACTTAGGAATTCCGTCATTATCAAGTCAACTGGCAAAATTATTTCTCTACCATAGGCCATTAAATTAGGAAAGCAAATCGTGCTTTCCTGCACTGATGATCTGTACGCCATTATTATATATGGCAGATGTTGATTCAAGTCATCCTCTGCTAATCCATCGGATTGTGGGATATATGGAGTACTCCGAGTTTTATGAATTCTTAGGAGTTGGCAAAGTTCATGTAGGAGGTCAATTCAAATTCCCTTCCCTGATCCATGTGTGGTGTTCCTTTGCGGCATATCCACTCCGCCATAAGTTTTCCCGCTACCGTGCCTGCAGTGTGGTCTTGGTAAGGCATATGATCAGCGTATTTGGTGAAATAATCAGCAACAACGAGAATGTAACTATTTCCAGATTCTGTTTATGATAGAAGTCCCATAATATCACAGGTAATTCTTTCACCAGGTGTTCCCACTCGGTTAAGCAAGGCTTTCCTCGGGCATAATCTAGATTTATGACGAGCACACGTCTGGCATCTCGATCACCGTCGATTACATCCTTCTTGCAGCCTGGTTAGTAGAATCTTTGTTTCACCGCATGCAGCGTTTTCTTAATGCCAAGGTGGCCTGGTGTTAGATGGCTGTGTAGCTAGTTCAGGGACTGTTGGTACCAGAGGCGATTCTCCCTGGGACTATTCGTCTGGGACGGTTCGTCCCATTTTTCATATGGGTCGATTCGTTCCATCTTCGCGGGACGGCTCGCCCCATGGACATTTCGTACTAGGATTGATTATGGGACGATACGTATCACTTAAAGTCTCGTAGTCATTTTACAACTTAGTTGTTGATTGATCGCGGATAAATTTATTTTGATTTTGTTGTCCGTTTAGCAGACCACACTGTTGGTTTTCTATAGGGCCCTTGAATATATAAGATATTGGCGGAACTCCAAAAACAGACCAGAACAGAACAGAATCGCTCAGATCGTCGCAATCTGCTCGGATTTCATGAATATAATAATACAATAATACGCTACGCAAAGTGATAACAATTACTTTTCCAGAATTTACCGTTAGTTTCACATATTATACGGTTACTTTTCAAAAAAATAAATAAAATAGAAAAAATATCAAAAAAAATATACATTCGCGCAACCGTCTGTGTATCTGTGCTCCACCTATCGTAAATGGACTTTTTTACCCCCGCACACACGTACGTACACACTCACGGAACCATGCTTAATATTTTTACCCATGCTAGATACAAGTGAGTCAAAAGATAAAGCGTAACAGCAACATTGTTTTCGAGATAGACATTTCTGCCACAATTTTTTCAGTATCCTTAAGACGTACGCCAATTATGCGGAAAACCCTAAAACACAACAGCCGTCAGCAACAATGTTTTTAAAATGTTAATTGTTGCCGCATTTTTCAATAACTCTGGGTCTACTGGAAGGTTGCTCGTGGGGTCACGAAGTCGTGTGCTGATTTTAGGGTCACACGCTAAACCACAACTTCAACAACGTTCAGCAACATTCTATCAAAAATAGAAACCTTTGACCCCACGGTTGCCTGATTGAAAGATATATCAACAACGCGAGTGTTGGACAAATAGTCTTTGTTTTAATATTTAGGAATTCCCGGTTCCGAGGTAATTCTACAAGTAATCTATTGGATATTTTGAAACGAATTTGACTGGATCTTAGAATGTTTGTTAAGTTGTAAATCTATCCCAGACATCATTAAGTGATTCACACCTAAAACATATACATAAATATTACATAATAAATATGGTCATTGCAGGACACTTATCGCCGATCTGATTGAAGCAATATAGAATAGGATTATGGCAAATCAGTGAGCAGGAAGCAATGCTCTTCGTTTATGCCACGCCTTGATTTGATAACTTCTTCCATCAATGATAACTTACTCATACATTATATGCATTTTATATATGCGCTAGGAAGACAGATTTACATTTTGTAAAGTAATATTACATTAAATGCGTGCGGATATTGGTGTAATGCGCCAATATCGAATTTGCGCCATTGACCAAGTTGCGCAGTGAACCAATATTAAATTCGATATCGGCGCGCCCGTTGCTCAACGGAGCAGGGAGGTGTTACGCTTGTGCCGATTTGAAACAATATCATGCTCGATAAATTTCTGAATCCCCGCTAATTGGTGCATTGGTATTGACTCAGGCATTATATGAAGTTTGATATTATGTGTTCTATATTAATCTATTCAGTAGGTTATATATTGTGCCGGTTTATTCAAGGGTTTAATTTTTTGAAATGTAATATTACAGAAGTAAAGCTTATGAATTATCGTGTTTTATTTATTGTGCCCGCCAATATCTGGTCAATAATTTCCCTTCATTTCACTTCTCCTTGATATTCTCACAAATACGGAGCCGATACAACCGTATGTAATACCTGAGTAAAGTGCAATGCAGTGTGCCTTTCTAAGGCTTAAGCAAATAAAATGTGAACTTGACCATTAATAAGACTTGGTAAACGCGGGCAATCAGAAATTTGTATAAGATCATACTATTTCATATTGGCGCGAATATAGCAATTGCTATTGGGTCCCTGTGCGTTATCGAATTCAATATTGGCCCCTGCGTACCAATATCTAATTTGATATTGGTCCCTGCACCATTAATCAACGGCGCAAATTCGATATTGGCGCGTCACACGTGCACCGGTATATGTTTTATGATACGCAGATGTGACTACTGAATGTTTCCTCTTCGTCGGTCAAATATCATGTTGGATTAAAATGGGATTTTTAATGGAAAACATGAGCGCAAACATGTGCATTCGTATTGTAACTTAGCAAAGTGTTACTGAAAGTGGAATTATAAATCGATCTAATATTTGAAAGTTAAAATAATTTACGACTGGAATGACTGGCTTCAGTGACAAGGGTCTGGCCATGCAGGTTAAATCGCACCAGTCAGACCATGGTCGACCATGATCAATAGATTTCTCATAACCATTATAAAACCATGTTTGACCGTCAGCAAGAGAACATGCTCTGACCATGGTTTGACCATGGTATCCTATGATAAGAACAGCTACATTTAACCATGGTCAGGCATGGTCGACCATGGTCTTACTGTGGTGCCATTCACCCTGCATGGTTGACATGGTCATGGTCAGCAATCCACTTTTGTAACAACGGGTACATGTGCAAGACTGCACAACATTGTGCAGTTTGTTGCCAATACTGTGATGGTCTTAGCCAAAAGGCCGAGAAGCGATTACAACATTGTAAACATTGTCATGAGCTACGGTAATACTCATGAAGATATAAAATATTGATCAATCTTTCTAGATAAATAAGACAATTAAAACTTTGGAATGTTTAACCCACATTTCCATTGTTTAAAATAAAGTTTACACACGAATTCAGTGTGTACTATTACTTGTATGTTTCTATGTATATGGCATGTACTACTAAGATGTCATAATTAATGATGATTACATAATTTATGTGCAATTGAATGACTGAAGCCCTTACATGCAAAAAGACTCACTTATTAAATTACCCCGCCCCTGGTCAAAGCATGGTCCACCATGGTCAAATAATTGTTCCTGAAAATGTTCAAAAACAGTTTTACAAAGGGCTTTTTAAGCCGTTTATAGTTTAATAACTGTTCTTCAGTTGTTCCTGAGAATATTCAGGAGTAGCTTAGGAAGATCTTAAGACTGTAAGTTCAAGAATTGTTCTATCTTCTTTTGTTGGATATTGAGTGTCCTCTCTGACCATGATATCATTGTCAACGGGAATGACATTGGAATTCTCCATTAACCACGGTCGAACATGATATATCATAGTCAATAAACGACTTTGATAATTGTTAAAGATATTGCTGATATAAATGACGATGACCTGACAATGATATCACTGTAAACAGGAATGACATAGGAATTATTCAGTGACCATGATCGGCCATGGTATATCATGGTCAATGAGGGACATTGATAATTGCTAAAAAATATTGGTGACATCTGACCATGACGTGACCATGATATCACTGTCAATATGCATAACATTGAAATTCTCCAGTAACCATGGTTGACCATGATATATCATGGTCAGTAAGATAGAAATTCAGTTATACATGTACTGACCATCAAGTGGCCATAATATTATAGTTGATAACAAAACCTCTGAAATTTATGGCAAACGTTGTCATATATGCTGTTATGGTCATCACGTTAACATGGTAATTGGGACTATGGGCAGGTGAGCAAAAAATCGTGGTCGGCCGGTCGAGTGTCAAACCATGAACTACCATGGTCAACCGTGACATCATGGTTAGCAGAAAATCAGGATGAGCGCTCCCATGTGAAGGTCCACTTTGATGTTGGATTTCAAAATCATAGGTTCTTAATACGGATAACCAATGAGCCAGCATTCCTTCTTGTTCCTTAAAATGCATCAACCAAGTTAGCGATGCATGGCCCATTTATACAAGAAAATGAAAATAAATGTTTAATTAATTGTAGGATAAAAAAGGCCTGGGATTTGATCAATCTTTCCTTTAATAGTTCAATTGCTATTTCACACTCATTTGTCGATATACACTTGATTGCTATTCTAGTCAATCCATGTAATAGTGATACAATACTAGCGAATCTATCTACATGATTCCAATAGTACGAACACAAACCAAGAAATTGTCTCACTTCCTTCACCATTCTGGGCATAGGCCAATCACTTAAATCTTCCACTTTTGCCGGGTTACAACGCATTCCATCATAAGGTACAACATGTCTGAGAAACTTTACCGAGGTTTGAAATAATTCACACTTTCATGGTTTAAGTTTAATGTTAGCATCTTGGAAAAGTCTGAAGATGACAACTAAATTGCCCAATGTCTCTGAAAAAGCTCTCACAAAACTATAACATCATCAATATAAGCAAGACACCTTTCCCACTGCCAAACGGACATATTCTGGGTTTCCAATATCAGTGATTGACATACAGATTTCTTGAGGAATGGTTACTGGTTCTAATGTTGCTACGACTTCTCCACTAGCTTTCTTTATGTCAGTATTTCAATATTAAATATCTGTAGAGGAACACCTGAAACTTGAGACTCATTAATTATTCAGTGAGCGGTCAATAGTTCTGATTGTTTCCCTATAAGGTTCCACTAGTACAATCTGCTCCATCCTCCTGAAATTGTTTCCATTTATTTTTCCAATCATTTTTTGGTGGGGTGGAATTGTACCCCTTTTCTTCATGGTGACTTCGAAACATCTAGCGTCCTGTAATTTATGATGAAGTTTCACAGATTTACCAGAGGTGTGACTATATCCATTAGGTATATCATGAACACAATTATATTTCTCTACCACGTCTATGTCCAAAATGGCAGAACTTGTTCCCAAAGAAACTACTTTCACTGGCTGCAAAACAACTGATTATCCATTTTAATCTTCAATTCCACCTCATCGGATACATTCATTTCTTCTTCTCTAGCGGTTCTAAGTATCAAGTCATTTCTGAGAGTAGATTTCCGATTTCTGGTAGACATTCATAAAATAAATAATTAATAAGTATATAGATCCAGTATCCACAAACAAATCAATCACATTTTTATTTATTTCTGTTGACACATACCAACAATAACTATTAACATGAGAGTTGATATCCTGAGCTTACTTTTGGGTCACAAAGTCAGCCTGTTCTAGTTTAAACGATTTGAATGTGGTCAATTAACATTTCCATTATACGGTCCAGCATTCCTGTTTCAAACATTATTCGGCACCTGATTTGCTTTCTTCCAGCGGAAGTGTCAAACTATGTTTTATCGCTACATGATGTCACGCCGTTAGTATAATAACTGAATCTGTCATAATATACACGAATTGGCAAGGGTTTATCATGTTTCTGAAGATACACTACTTAATCCATGCCAT
The DNA here is from genome assembly GCA_034401795.1 of Chaetoderma sp. LZ-2023a. Classification (NCBI taxonomy): domain Eukaryota; kingdom Metazoa; phylum Mollusca; class Caudofoveata; order Chaetodermatida; family Chaetodermatidae; genus Chaetoderma; species Chaetoderma sp. LZ-2023a. The sequence continues at coordinate 57,841,642 of CM067372.1, forward strand.
GACAAATACAAGACGTACTACACTACATGATGCTCTAGCAAGTGTACCCTAGCATAACTCATCACACAATCTATGATTGGTATGACGATCACTGGGTAGGAATTCATCCCAATCACTATAGCTCATTAGGTGTATGCTGTCGTTGCATACTCTGCTATCTTTAATCTTCGGCTTTCTATTGGTTAGTAGTTCCATCATTCTCTCCTGTGTATGTTCGTATTTGTTCTTATGATAGGGATTCAGAGCGAAATATCTCCTTAAAGAATTTAGAACTTGTTTCGCTAGGGTTCTGAGTCCCGTATTCTTACAAACAGACCCCTCATCCAAAGATACTCACGTTTCTGCATTTTCTGCAAAGGCATTTTCAGGATAGCCCAAGTCCATAACCACGCCAATGTGAGCTCGGCATATGTAAGTAGTCATATTGTTATTTAAAATCAGCGCATCGTTGAGTTTGGTTGGTTGATTTTCCAATATTCTGTGGTCATTGACCCTATTTCTGCTCAACTCGACATGGTGTTATATTTTGCTGCACTTGTTTCTAAGCAACTCTAACATGATTTTTGCCTTGATTGTGTGCCATGAATAGTCATGGTTTATAATATACACACTCAATTGCTGCATTCAAACAGCTTATGATTTCCAGTAAAGTGGTTTTAAAAATAATGTATATTTTGTCTGATCTGATATGCCTGTCCTGGCCACATAGCATAATAGGATAGATTTTCTAGGGATTTCCTGGCAGAACAGTGTGAATGTGTCCAAGCTTTTACATGCACATTTAATAGTCGTTGATTTCCGGGCTAGAATTGACTCGGGGTAATTTCAGAAAATATCATAGAATGTAAAATGCTTCTGATATTTGGAAACTAGATTGGGTGTTGAACTGTTTTCGTTATCTAGAGTGATTGGGGAAAGGCAGTTGGTATTCTATTATTGAGGCGGGAAGTTCAATTATGCTTTAGAGAGAGGCTTATAATAAGACTGTATTGTCTTCAAACATTTGCAGATCTAAGTTTCATGGTTTTGCTATATTTATAACCTGCCACCTCTGTATATTCAGTGGGGTTTTTTACAATCTCGGGTGCGCATATAACTAATTGTAGGGAGCTGTATATAGGGATACTATTATATCCTTGCCCTTTAGAGAACACCCATAATATGGAAATAAACGGCAAACCCTCTGCATTGTTGCACACCATATTTTATTAAGCAACAATACAAGCGTTATAGTTAAACGTTCCTCAATATATCCTCTCTAGGGAACGCATTGTCATTGCTGTCTTTTTAATGTGTAGAATGTATTTCATCATTCATTACAACGTTTAATGAGGTGGAGTGAACGATGCAATAAGGTATATATACACACACGCACGCCAGCCCGCCCGCCCGCCCGCCCGCCCGCCCGCACGCACACACACACACACACACACACACACACACACACACACACAACACACCCACCCCCACACACACGCAAGCACGCACGCACGCACGCACGCACGCACGCACGCACGCACGCACGCACGCACGCACGCACGCACGCACGCATATGTATGTCACATATGTTCTCCCACTTTATACATATGGATATCTATGTGTCTGGTCATTAACAATTTGAACCTCTTTCATCTTTCTGATTTTAATCACTATACGGCCATTTAACTTATCCTGATCATATACTGATCCATCATCTACAAAATAAATCAACACACTTGTGTAAGTCGAATTAAAGGACATCACGTTGCTTCATATTTTCTCTGTATATCTTGTAAGTAACCACCTAACTTAAAGACTCACCTGCCTTAAACGGTTACCTTCACGATTCAGCTCTGGTAGACTACAATTCGCTTAGAGATGTGTAGAGCCAAGTCTACTCTTTTCTTTTAACAACTTTGATGTCAATAGACTTCAAGGATCAATATCGTCTACCGTTCAAGGGATGATTTTGTCCTAACAATTATGTCCAGCATGAATTCTTGACTTTCGTATGATCGGGTACCCCTTGTAGCTTCAAATTATATACCCATCAATCAATATCATATCGGTCTAGTGACTTCATCATTTCAAATAATATATGATAGTCCTACAGGCGTGGCATCATGATGGGGCATGTTATGTTATTGTAACTGAAATCAGTAGTTTACTCATTCTATGATACCACCCTGATGTTATAATTTAATATTCAGTTGCGATCCACCTATGACATCTTGATTATTTTGATTATGTCACACAGCACATCAAATAAGGTTATATAACTTCATAACTATGGTCATCTACTATATGTATATGTATACTAACTTGAAATAAGACTTGAAAGACAAAAATGTATTTCACGTTAGTGATTGAACTGAAATAAAACCTAAAGATAGAGGTTGAGTTTCCATCCATATAGGTTCTTTGGTTAATCGACAATTCATGTTAACTCACATTAACTCACATTAATCCAGCTACAGTTCATCGAGAATCTATCAGGCTTAGTCTAGCCGGAATATGGGGGTGGTCATATATGATAACAAGGGTGCTATGAGCATTACTAGTTATACATTGTTGTCCTGTATGCCTCGGTAATCAATATGATAAATACATAGCACGAGAGACTTAACTCGACTAAATCCCCAATCATAGCAGCTTGATTTTATAGTTGTCTTAGGCCATGTTCGATGAATACTCCAGAATTAATTAAAGGAAGTTATTTACTTGCTTCGGCAGGAGCTAAATTACTCTTGTATGTGACGAATATCCACTGTTGATTGGACTATTAATTGTAGAAGCAATGTAGAATTGTGATTACGTTACATTTTTCTCTAATAATATACTATATTCTCTGTAGAGGTGTTAGACTACATCAAGGGTGTGGATAACAATGAGTGTTCGTTTTTTCCATATACTGCTATTGAGAATAGAAATCCGGAAGGTGAGCGTGTGTGAATCTGGATGCATGACTTGGATCGTGAACAGATAGACTGGAACTTGATGAATCTCAAAGTAATAACAAATATACAGGCCTGTAATACCTTATATTATAACACTCACATCGACTGAATTCCTAAACATGACTAAAGAACTACCACCAAAATAGTTCTCTTCCATCACGACTGCTTCTGAGAATCGTGGACAGTTTATTAAATGACGACCTAAGCTCTCGTTAACTTCTGTTGCAAATTCATCCATGCTATTTCTGATCTGAGCGTTTGCATATTGTTACTTTAACGTATGTTTTAGCATAAGAAATTTAATGTCAGGTAATTGTTGAATGCCCATATCGCACAACACATGTACCAATCTCTCTCCATCAGTCAATCTCCACCCCCTCTCTCCCCACCCGCTTGTGCTCTCTCACTCCATCTCTTTCTTTCTTTCCATACCACACCCCCTCTCTCTCTCTCTCTCCTCTCTCTCTCTCCTCTCTCTCTCTCTCTCTCTATCTCTCTCTCTCTCTCTTTCTCTCTCTCTACACCCCCATATACACCCACCCACGCACGCACGCGCGCACGCGCGCGCACGCACGCACGCACGCACGCACGCACGCACGCACGCACGCACGCACGCACGCACGCACGCACGCACGCACGCACGCACGCACGCACGCACACATGTATGCACATATGTTCTCCCACTTTGTACATATGGATATCTATGTGTCTGGTTTACCGATCGATTAGCGCTTCCTTAAATACAGTACCATTCACTGTGATCCCCTGGAAGTGACATTGACACGCTATCAACTCTTGCTTGCCGGCGGGTGCATGTGACACATTCTATTGTAACCCATCTTGGTTGAATAAAGTAATCTATGTTGTCTTTTCTGTGGCTCTGTGGCAGCCTGGGTACGATTTCCGTGTTAGCAGCATATTATGAATAGAGGCACAATAAGTCAAAAAATGCCCCAAGCTAATTGACAGAATTTGCTCTAAGACAAAGAAAGGCATTAAATTGCGTGTCTCTATAAAGACAACGCACTCATCTGGCTATCCATGAAAGAAATGACGTCATCCCAGCAACAATGGAACATAATATTGATTTGATGTCACGGTGCACTCAACGCCTCTAACCACAGGAACGCTATCAAATGATTGGCTCACCAGTTCTACAAGAGAATAGTATTTAAAAGAATTTCAGCATTGCGTATCTTGGCTCGAGTTGATTGTCCACTACCCACCCCCACCCCAACCCAACCAACGCGCACCATTGCACTTATATCCCGGATTCAATTTTCATTGTCAATATCTGTAATGGTGAAATAAGAAGGGTATTAACCTTGTCAAGCAAATCAAATATGATTTTTTTATGATGCATAACATATTACTTGCATATTCTGAAACTTGAGCGACAACATTAGTTTTAAAATGAATAACAGCATCCGCCCCATGTATACAACCGACTATTTTGTATGTAAGAGATAAAGTAACGATACTTCAGCTGATGCCAGTGTGTGTGTGTGTAATCAATCCAAATTAATCCTCCCATGCCTTCCGTACCTATGTCTGGACATATGGGGTTGCTATGGAACATCATAGGCAGGTATGTAACTGGTTGGTGTGAAACACTATGCGATTCAACATGTTTTCTTCTTAACTGACTAGTCTATAAGCGCATTATGGAGAATACACCAGATTTAGACAAGGAAATAATCTGGAAAGATAATATCAGGGTTATCTAAATGCTACAAGCTATCCCCCATTTAGCTATGACCTCTACATGTCACAAAAGCGTGGATGGCATTTTTTATTGTGATTTTCTTCCAATACATCTTTCGCACATTGACGTCATTACGCCGGGATTACCCTAAATCAACCCTCAGAACAAAACTGGTGGCTGGTAACGCCCCCGACAAACAGCTGGCCCGCCTTGAGTTGCTATTGCACTAAGATACACCGCAATTTAAACCGTTCCTATATGATAGACTAAAATCACTATATTATTTAAAGCATGCATCATTGGAAAGCGCATTCAATTGTCTCAAGATTAATGCATTATTTTTTTAATACTTTTTTTAAATTTTCACTGGGTTATTTGCGCATATAAAATGCACCATTATACCTAGCTTCATTAAATCATGTGGACAATAGTGGCCATTTTAAAATCACAATCAATTGTATTAAATTTTACAGAAATATAGGAACGAATACAGAAATGTATAGGAAATGTTATTAGCTTTCCAATGATGTATGACTTCAATAATATTATGAAATTAGTGCTTCATATAAACTACTTAAAGTGCATTGTATGGGATTCCAATAGTAAAGTAAAGCTGTTTGAGCGTCGGCTATCGCCGTTACCAGCCAGAAGTAGTATGTGCAATGCATTCTGGGAAGGTATTTTCCCAAAATACTCTAAGGTAGGAAATGTCTATTAGTGAGCTATTTTGTGTCCAGGTCTTATCTTGCTGCTACGATATTGTATGTAATCGAGTTCTGTCTTCTAATCATACAGATAGAGAGCTAAAGTTATTATTAAAATGCTTGGAATTGTGAACTCTATGGGATCATTACATATATATGTAATGATCCCATAGAGTTCACAATTCCAAGCATTTTAATAATAACTTTAGCTCTCTATCTGAATGATTAGAAGACATAGAACTTGATTACATACAATATCGCACCCAAACAATATGGAAAGCGTCGCTAATTGGCCTGTTCCTAAGACCAGGAAAGAGCTGGAATCTTTCATAGGGTTCATGAATTACCAGCGAGAACACATACAGGGTTGTGCTGGTATTTCTGCTCCTCTCTCTGCACTTACCAGTTCCAAAGTAGAGTATGACTGGACTCTAGACCATCTGGTAGCTTTCGAAATACTTCATGGTGCTATGGCCAACCCTGCAGTATTAGGTTATCCGACACCGGATGGTACCTTCATACTGGATACTGATGCTTCAGAGGCTGCTATTGAGGTAGAGTTATCCCAAATTCAGAATGGGAAAGAAGTGCGTATTGATTTTGCGAGCCGAACGTTGACACCGGCTCAGCGTAAATAGTGTGTTACACGCAAAGAGTTGCTAGCCGTGGTAGCATTTACTAGGCAGTACCTTATGTACTTGCTAGGACGGTCATTTATTTTGTGGACTGACTATCACAGTCCCACGTGGCTGCTCAGTTTCAAGCACATCAAAGGACAACTAGCTAGATGGCTAGAAGAACTGTCCCAATATAATATGACGATGCAGTACAGGCCCAGTAAACAGCACTCTAATGCTGATGGTCTATCACGAGATCCAAGTGATTCTTCACCTTGCCACTGTTATAAAGCTGGCCAATCTCTTAGTTCATTACCATGTGGTGGGTGCATATATTGTACCAAACTTCAGCAGCAATGGTCTCAATTTGAACAAGACGTTGATGATGTAATCCCTTTGGCTTTTCAAACCATAAGGGCCCTTCAACTGAGTAGTAATGACATATCAGACAGCGACACAGACAACGACGATCCAGGTGGACTGCTGTGAAATTCAGCTTAGGTTAGCTACACTATGTCAGTTCTACATTTGTCAGCTGAGATATTTTATAGGGTAGTTCAAATACATATACAGTTTTATTAGGCCAGCTCAGATATTTTATAGGATAGCCCAGATATATTAATTCTACATAGGTCAGTTGAGATATTTTATATTAGCCCAACATATTATATACTGCCATACCTAGGTATTTCATTTATTAAACGTGTAATAATTACATGTTAAAATGATGCAATGATGCATTATTACTCTATAATGCATAGCTCATGTATATTTATAATGTGCAGTACTCTATAATGCAGAAATCCTGCATATGACAGCATATTTATAATATGCATTTAGCAATGACTGCATAAATCGTGCAGATGTATTTCTTGGGGTTAGCATTTCATAATGCGCGAAGCAATTGACGCGTTAGTCATAGTGCAAATTCATATGTTTCTTTCTTCTGCTGTATCATCCATTCCGTTTTAGCTTCATTCAGATATATTTATTGTAATAGGGATAGTGGTTTTCCAGATTTCCTAAATTTGTAAATTCCGATCAATTATAGAAAAGGTATATATCTTATATCATATATGTGAATGTTAAAGATATTCACTAAAATTAAAACTTTTGCAACATTCATAGGTTTTCCTCGAATCTCACATATTTTAATTTAAGATGACACTTCTATTAAGTTCATGTGAGATAATTTTTATTACTTGTTTATCAATTCGGCAATTCCGTCAATTCTGTCAGTTTTCTTCTGTGGTGGAAAACCACTGTACTTAAATTTACTCAGGGATCCTATGCTATTTTAAAATCTGTAACGATGGCCTCCGTCCGTCAGCTGTTGATCCATCCATCTGTTTTATTATTAGCAGCTCATTCTTTCTGGATGAATCGACACCTACTATGGGCAACTTTTTTTAATTGTGGTCAATTCTAATTCTACCTTTAGCAGTTGAGCGTCAATGGCCATACAATTGTATTTATAATTTCAAAGAAAAAATCTTCAATTACAAGTTACTTCAGTTACATGTAAAATGTAACTAAGTTAGTCAGTTACAAGTTACAGTTACACCAGCTCTGGTCCTTTTACACATGAATTTTATATTGGAAGTTTTGTTTTAACTATAGATTTCTTTAGCAAAAGTTTTAATTAGACAATGGACACACAAATTATAAATTTTCAATTAATTTGTCTATGTCTAAACTGGCAGTTCATGTTTTTTAAAACGGGGGAGAGTGTGGTGCTGGTGGTATCCCGCAATCCCGGAGTTCGCGTTTCGCGGCTGCCGGGCTAGCTGATTCCCGCTGTTTCTACAGACGCCTGGCAGTCATACCTTGGAACCTGAAATGCGAGCACCTGCCTCTGGTTCCACGGGCCGATTCAAGACCTGTGTTGGGTGAGTAACCTATTACAATGTACTAGTAGTATTGCTATAAATTACTACTATTAATATCTTTGAGGGAACTGAGCAAAACATGCAACAGTGTATAAAAATTCAATTTTGTTTTACAACCGCGAGTATAGGGCTACACTGTCACAACCACAAGTGTAGGTACGAATTCATTAGTAGAAACCCAACTATCAATATTAGTGTATGGCGCGACGCCATGGGTATAAGGCAGAGTGGAAAACACAGTCTCACTGGTTTTGTGTGGGTTTCTCAGTGTGTTGTGAGGAGGTCAATTGCTATTCATGAAATTTATGTATCAGCAATTGAATTGCTATGTGTTCAAGCTGGTCATTTTAATAACTCGTTTATGGAACTATAAAACCATCTTCCTTATGGTTGCTACAAATACTGTCAGTATCCACGTACGTAGCTATCACACATGTTCGAACGAGCAATCTCCAAAGTAGAAATACTGTTTTAAGCTTCAACTATACTCATCCGTCGCAAACCACTATATTCAAAGGGGAAGTATTCATCCCATGTTGTTGGTTTAGCTGGTCCGACTAACTATGTTCAAATGTAAAGCACTGGTAAATCACTTTGAGCTGGTATGAATGACTACGTACAAAGACTCCAAGTTGCTCAGAGCTCTGTGTCATGTCTACTCGGTCTGTATGACCACGAGTTCACTCAATGGGACCAGTTAATCACCAAATCTGATTAAGTAACCATGGCTACATGAAAGGTCAGAACGGTGTACAGTGGCTCGTATTTTGACAACCACGGAGACGTCCATATACAAGAGTGCAGGTTCAGACAGACTGAGAAACCTGGCATTATCAATTGGCTGTGCACCCGATGCCGACAGAGTCAACACTCCGTGCCAGTGTAGGTATTCCGGTATAGACAGGTAGGCGAAGTTTAATCCCGTCTTCAACAATGAGCCCAGTTTGGCTGAGCAACTAAATTAAAATTAGATTGATCCTTCGCTGGAGACTCAACTTAAACCTGCTCCATGTAAAGTCGACCTGAGAAGAACTGAGGTTTCTGGAATTCTTCATAGACTGGGTTTGGCCCTGGTGAGTTAGATGCGTGTTACAAGCTATGGCTACAACCTGAAAAAAGACAGAAAGAGACAGCATTTGGAATAGCATCCATAGAACCCGGAGAATCCAGCTCAGACCTGAAGGGAGCAATTGTAGATCAGGAACAGCTTTCTAGAACCAGTACAACTGATTTCTAAGATTCATTGTTCATTGTGGTTTGAACGCTGACAACAAAAATTGGGTTCATTGTAAATATATGGCAGCATCAGTAGCAAGGCAGCATCAACAGCAACACTTAATGAAACATTACAGAGCTGTTAAGGTCGAATTGGTTTCAAGATTTAGCAAGCCTTATCTCATGTTTCTGAATCAGTAACCACCTGCGTTGTACAATTGTAGTCCTTAGGGTATAATACTCTGAACCAGCTAAAACAGCGGATATGTTTCTACTACATTGGACCCATAGATATAGTATATACTCACTAGACTAGTCATACACATGCCCGCATTATGGTGCTAGTTGTTGCGACCGCTGGTTGCCAAAGTTCAGTAAATCCTAATCGTGCATGTATTCACTGACTGACGCAAAAGATCAGCTGCATATATAGTCTCCAACAATGACTAAATTCTATGTTGGTAATTTGAAGAAGAATTGAACAGACACAAATTTATGTATTTTATCAGAAATAAAACTGTGTTGGGTGTATTAGTCTAACACTTTGTTCGACTACGTAATAGGATTAGTAACAAAACATATTATTGTGGAGACTATACATCTGGCCAGAAAATACTGAACTCTGAAATGCCGCTTTTAAGAGGTCATGTGTGATCTCGGGAGTAATACGAGTATACACTATATCTATGATTGGACCGGCTGCTCCACTGAACCAGCATAACAACTGAGCCGGTTAATACCAGATTGGCTTATATGCCCAGCCCACCCCCACCCCGCCCCCACACCACCCCGCCTCGATAAGTTTTCTGGCGGATCCGGCAGGCAGAGTTGAGATCTCTGATACAGATTTAACAACAACATGATGCAGTGGTAGTAGCTGTTAAGAATAAAGTGGAGCTAACATCTACAATTTAATAGAGATCCGTTTCGTGGCCTGTCTCCGGAGTTCATATTCACGTACTTTTAGGCTAAGACCCTTCCAGTAATGTGTCATCACTTGGTAGACATACATGGCTCATAGGTCCTACACCACCACCGTGATTATTATAATTTACTATCGCTTTTATAAGTCAATTAAGCTGTTAGCTGGTGTGAGTTAAGGCACGTGAATAGGAAGTTGTCCACGGAATCATTTAGGCCTCTATAATAACGTTTCTTGACCGGGAACATTCATATAATGACGGCATCTGCAATCACTCTGGTTGGCTCATATGCGAGCTGGGGCCCACGTAAAAAGCTTGTTACACGTTGTTATTCCGCCTGTAACGTCCACGTGGAAACGTATTGACAACAACTTATGGGCCGGTGTAGTGCACACGTTGTCGGCTCGGACAATAGATCGATGTCGTGGGTGAAAAGCAAGACATGTCCGCTGTGTTTAAACGAAGTAGTCATACTCATACACGCCAGGTTGATTATTATGTTTCATCCCGTATCATCACAGCCAGTTGAATTCGCCACCGACTATCCATCCTCGTGACAATATATAGCCATGTTAGCCCGAGATTAAGTGTACACAAACGGAATCATACGTTGATATTTAAGCAAATAAAATGACAATTTGTCGAGAATATGTGTATCCAACTCACATGATGCTGGATTGTGATTATTAACCAAGTTACACTCTACCGACATCATATTACATCAGCACGAGCGTAATTGAAGATAAACATAGACATCGCATAATCATTCCTCAGACAAAAATATCAACGCGTCTAAGCGAATCCACATTAAGCGTGGAGCTCCAATTGGATGACGCCATCTTGTGAAGAGTTTTACTGAAACATGTTATAAAATATCGAGGAACATATTACATGCAGATTAAAGCATATACTTGTGTGGTAAGTCCAATATCACAGTTGTAACAATTTGACACCTATAGTGAAACAGACCTACCACAGACTATATAGGCTTTAACACGGCCTCTCACCCATAAGAGTCGCTGAATGCCTAATCTGTCTACGGCTGTGATTGACTGAATTCCTTTATGGCAATATGATACCTTGCAATGCCAGCATAATAATGTTTACTATATCCATCTCTCTGACTGGCTGACATCTTAAAAGACAATTGGATTCCGTACCATGGCATCATGACGTCACCCATTAATATTACACTGTGACGGCATACTACTGCATACTACTATTCTGACATCGCCTTTTATTTTTTGTACAAAACTGCCGGCTATTTACAGTCATAATACTTAGATAGCCTGGGTCACGACCAGTCGGATCAAATGGTGGCTGCGTAACTGTCTACAGACTATAATACCATGCTATATTAGCGATTCAAAGACATTATTCCGGTTAGGCTTGCGCGATTTTTGATTTGAAACATCGCGATCGATTTTATGAAAAAAATGGCGATTTTCGATTAAATCGTAGATTCAAATTCGTAAAAGTATAGACCGGGTTAACGTGACTTGTTTCTAGAAAGTTTAAATAAATGATACAAAAATAGCACGAAATTAGAACACATGTTCATGCGACGAATTCTTACGATCCTACGTCTATCCTTAATGTATATCTTATATCCATCATCGCGGGCGTGAAATTATTAATTGGGACCGCCTAAATATTGCGTATAGTTTAATAAACATTATTTAATTCATCAAAATTTGAGATAAAAATGTCGCCGAGAAAAAAAAAAATTACATGATACTTCCGCTTATAGCCTCCCTTTCTAGGACGAGTTTAGGTCATTACCGGAGTAACGCGAAGACGCTAATATTAGTACCGCGGGAGATACTGCGCAATTCACATACATATGACGGCAGCTTTGAGTAGCGACGTAACGACGTAAATTCGTCCTATAGTGCGGTTTATAGTTGCTTTCAGAATGTACGATTTACATTTAAGAGTAATCAACAGAACGCACAGTTCAAAATCAAACAATCCGGAATGCCGTTGCTTTATTTTCTTTAATTTGACATGACAACCGAATCAAAAAGGAAAATTTATTAGACCGTCTGAAATTGCTATCTCTAGAATTAAACAGAATTATGTTCACTGATTGCCTAACACTCTGAAACTGTATATACTTGACATTTCACAACAGACTCAGGGTCTGCAGCGAAAGAAAGAAAATTATATGGCGATTCGACGGAGTAACTAGCTGATTTTCTCAATGACAAAGAAAGGCGTTACCTCAATATTGTTAGCTTGTTTATTGTAGCGCTTTGTGTTGTGATTAGTAATTATTCGACACGTGCATGGCACGGCGGGATATACACACAATGAACACAGGCGTGAATCGATTAGAATTGTACTCATGTACTGATATAATGCGACGGAAAAGTACACACTTCAGATTTTTTTAAAACATGAAATTGTTGACGGTTTTCCGATCTTTCCTCAATTACATCGTAAAGATCGCGATTTTAAAAATAAATCGAACTTCACGATTACATCGAAAAATCGCGCAAGCCTAATTCCGGTGGCATCCATTACCCATTAATGAATTACTGAATGCGTAGTCAGAGTACTAAAATAGCTAAAACAATACAATCAATGACATGACATGAACCAAGGAAACACAATTCTTAATTGGGCTTTATTTATTACACGATTCTAAGTGGATTGCTCCTGCCTCACCAGCTAATTTTAATACTTATCAAAATTGCGGAAATATGTACGCAACGCATGCTTTAAATAGTAAATGCTGGACTCTATTACCGAGATATACGCTTTCGCTATGTTGATGTGATGAATAAAATTACAATATTCCTGGAAAATATATCAGGGCAAACTATCACAATATTGAAAAGTGTACATACATTTCGTGGCCTCTAAAATATGGGCCCGAATCATGTTTGTGACTACGCTTATCGATTAGGTAACCTGGCATGGTGAACATCAACTATGTTGGGGATATGAGGCACGGCCACACTCCCATGACGGCATGGAGTGCCCAGACCTTTGCCCACTATCGTTAAAACTTGGCCAAACGACGTACACGCTCTTTGACAATGGGCGATTAGCAGTGCACTTTCCGGTAAATTGGCAGCATTTGATATACCTGCAATGGGGGCCCGGCCTCCTTAAAAGATTCACTAGCTCTTCTATGGTATGGTCTGTCGATATTGGTACAGATATTACTACACGTCTTAAGCTTACTTGAGACGTCGCGCAGAGGCTGAAGTTGACTGGTTAAGACTGGGCCTGATGGCTCGAACATTCAGATTCGGGAGAAAGGTTGCCTTTCTCTCTACACACAAATTAATAATTGCCTATTCAAGAACTGGTACAAGCACTGGTAACGACAAGGAATATAGATGTATTAAACATGTAAAACAACTTTGTAACTTAAGAAATAATCTGATATAAATATTCACCAATTAACTTATCTAATTAACATAATTAATACTGATAATATACCTGCTTCAACAAATCCGTACTACGATAGCTCTTATTGTAATAGGCACTGATCTTATGAACATCAGATGGTCGATTGTTAATCTGAGCACAGTGCAGGTGTCTTATATAGAATTGAGCAGGCACAGGCACGTTCTTATAACTAAATTATTATGTTAACTATTCCTTGCAATTGATTGGCTCCAACTAAATACTAACAGATCCAATCATATAGTGAAACTTTCTCATGTCACACTATTTGCCAGATCAATCCGGTACTATCCGGATTAAGATGACGAATATTAGAGCAGTTAACAATAACATTTGTATGTTGATTACTTCATTAATCTTGAATTCCATGCATGCTTAAGCATTACCATTTCGCCTGACAGGTCTATGGCCAAGTTTTTCCTATTCATTTATAACGGGCAAGCTTGAGATTCACTGAGTTCTTATGGATCAATTTGCATTTAGGGTTGATCTCTGACCTTGAACGTGCATGATGCCTCATTTTCGGAAAGACCACGAGTGGGTGTAAGTTGTACTTCATAGTCTCATGCTTCTATTACGAAAGTCAAAGAGAACCGGAAAATGTATATGAGCTTAGGATAAATCTCAGCTCCATTGTCTTAAAACAATGTCTTAAGGGACATCTTACACCGTATTGACGTACCGAATGCCAGCACGTATTTCTTAATATAAGCCTGCATCAAATTCGCCAATACCGTGTAAGAATTTGTATCCAATCATGTATAAATCACAGATGTGTTATTCGTTAGGCAAAAACTAGTAAGTTAAAATATCGCACTAAATATTACATGAAAATTTCGCTTGATAAACATGCGGCCCTCTGGGCCTAAATAAGTCATTTAAAATCAAGCATATTCTAACATCGCGAGAGCGACGCAGGACAAGTGCATCCTTTTTTTCAAACTTGTCAAATCATTTCAAAGCAAGAGCATGGACTTCTATGCAGTTGTAACATTTTTCTTGTAAGAACTGTTGAGAACCCCTGTGCTTGTACGGTGTTACAGACCATAGATGTACTCATTTCGACAATCGTCTATAACGCCAAGTGATTGTTCACCGCAAACATAGTACTTTGTACTGTGACAAGCAATCTAAAATATGCAGCTGGTTGATTCTATCACCTCATCACAAGCATTAACAAATACTTCTTACAATCTTAAAGGGACCTTGAAATCGCAATGGCCCAAACATTCCACGAGTGAATCTGGTCTACCTTCACTGCCTATGTAGGGAGCATGTCAACTGGTCATGAACACTTGTCGTTGTGTTTGCAATGTTCGATTAACTATGTGTGTTTTCACTGGCGATACACTGCAAGCATGTGAAACCCCGACAAAGCCAATAATACACTGCCAACTTTGTAGTCGCGTACTAGGGTTAATGTGTCTGTGGCAGCTCTTCCAAATCAAGACGCTGACGCTTACACTAAAATATTGAGAGAAGAATATTTTTACAACCTTGAAGAACCGTAGATATTATCCCATTATGTTTCTGCAAGAGGAAATCGGTATTAAATAATTAATATAACCTAAACCTAAAACAAGTATCCGTCACACTAATAACCAAAGCAAAAAAAACCCAGCCTCTTATGTCATCATTTATGTCTTCTGTCAGCGGGGCGACACGCGTCACTTGATAATATACTATTATATGTTAGGCAGAGATTACAACTACCAGTATGGCAGATTGAGATATATGTGTGTGAATGGGTAATAGGTTAGATTGGGTTGCCGTATAGCCGGTTGGGTATGCAATCGTTGGTACATGAATGGTTGTGGTGGGATAAGCGGCTGCGTTGGCTTAGGTCTTCTGATGATGAGTTTACAACTGGCTGGTTGATTAGTTACCGGATTCATATAGGGGTTTTTCCCGCACATACGCACATATGCACATATGGTGGATACGGGTGACTGTGTATGTCCGTGTCCGGACCTGTGGGTGTATGCCTGTGTCCGGACCTGTGGGTGTATGCCTGTGTGTGCCGCGTTCTTAATGACGATGAATGATTAGTGGGCATCAGAGGCGTGTGTCACATTTAGCTGGCGATTCCTTCAGAGTGGCTCCAGAAACAATAATGAAATGTAACTAACTAAATAGTCTACATAAGTCAATGCACAGTATTTCCGTGTCCAATCATTGATATTCAGAACAAACTGCGGAATCTCAGACAGAAAATTATACATTTGTTAATGAAAAAAATTGATTAGATTCAGCCGCGAAATGACAGTTATCTGCATTGACTACTTAATGTCACCTTCCAGGAACGTCGTAGGATGCGTACATATTCTTCTTCATCGCTGCTGCTTCCAGCGCCTGTTGTTGATGTAACGCCACTACGACCTTCACAACGCCACCATCCCTGCGTCCAACATCAACACATGTGTCGTCGTCGTTGTCGTCAATAGTAGGGCCGGCATGTTGTCATTACCATCGTCATCGCAATCATCCCTGAATTTGTATACTTAAATAAACACCAACAGCGATTTATCGTGTGGGAGTAACCTTCAGAATGATATAAGTCATGCTGACAAAACCAATTGTCTCCAAATCTACAAATTGAACTATATATACACCTGTGCAAAAGTTAAGCACCAGCAAAAACAATAGAACGTAGAAACATGATGGTACAACTAGGCTGCCATACTTTTTGTCCCCGCGTTAGCTGACATAATTCCAAGTACGAAATGCACATGCGTGCATGACTTCACGGCGCTTGATGTCCGTGCGTGGCGGGAAACAGCACACGTGTTCAGTTATGTAAAAGTCCAGTTAGAGGTGTAGAACATTACATACAGATTTAGGCGACAAGATTAGGAATTTTGTGTTCATGACCGTGGTTTATTTGTACAGAGAGAATTAGCTCTTGATTGTGAACCGCTATGGCAAGACGAAGGTTAAGTGATCGTGTGAAATGGCAAATCATAGGCATGCATACCACTGGTATGTCATGCAGAGAGATTGGCAGACAGCTGAACATTAACCATACTGTAATCAGTCGTTTGATTGCAAAACATGGGCAAACTAACGAGGTGAAGGACAGGCCTAGATCTGGAAGACCGAAGAAGACTACTGCCCGTGATGATCGAGCCCTAGTACGCCTTGTTAGGAGATCTCCATTCACCAACAGCAGAGTGCTCAGCCAGCAATGGGAAACGCGCAATAGAGTGTCAATGTCTACCGTCAAAAGGAGACTGTATGCTGCTGGCATGAAAGCTAGGAGACCTGTCAGACGTCCTCTCCTCACTGCACACCACAAAGAGGAGCGTCTGAGGTGGTGCAACGAAAGAAGACACTGGAACATGAGATCCTGGAGACGGGTACACTGGTCCGATGAAAGTCGGTTCCTGCTTCATGCCACAGATGGTCGAACTCGTGTATGGAGGTCCAGACGCACGGCGTACGACCAACGTAACATCATGGAAGAAGTTCCATTTGGTGGAGGTTCCGTTATGATATGGGGGTGCATCTCATTTGATTGTAAGCTGGATCTGTTGACTGTACCTGGAACACTAAATGGACAAAGATATCACGATTCCATACTGGATAGAGTTGTGGTCCCTCATTTTGTAAATCATGCACCTGGAACCCACCCTATATTCATGGATGACAACGCCCGACCACATCGTGCTAGAGCTGTGCATGAATACCTCCGCCAGAATGCCATCGAAACCCTACCATGGCCAGCAAGGAGCCCTGACATGAATCCTATTGAGCATATCTGGGACATTCTGGGAAACATGGTGAGAAGGAGGGATCCTCCTGTGCAGAACCTACAGGAATTAACAGACGCACTCCATCTTGAATGGCAACGAATACCACAATGGCGTATCAGTCGGTTGGTGACCAGCATGAGACGTCGTGTCCAGGCCGTCATCCAGGCACAAGGTGGATATACCAGGTATTAATAATGACAGTCTCAAACTCGTGCACAGATGTTAAACTTCGTTTTCAGACACCATTAATGACAATCTAGCCACGTGTGTCAACTGTAGGGCAATAGTTGTCAGTTGTGTCAACGTAACCATATTCAGGCCTCGTTTTCAAGTTCAAACAAAAACATACAGTGTTTCCCCACGATCATAATCAGCATTCCTCTAGTTGCATTATTACCTCTTGCACTCAGATGGATGGGTACATAAATGTTTATGCTATTGCTTTCTTCATAACACATGAATATACCCTCGCATGTGCGTACAAATAGGGTGGTGCTTAACTTTTGCACAGGTGTATACATGCAATATGGTGAAGGAAATGAGTTTGCAGGATTCCAGTTATTGGAGACGAATGCAATAAGATTATTTGCTCTGCCGAATATCCAATAGACGTTAACTCTATTTGTACCAGTTCTCTGATAAACAGGATTGAATTAGCATAAGATAACACCTAGTACAGGCGAATCTGTAGACATCAACAGCTGTGACACTATTTGTCTCTCGTATTATTATTATTATTATTATTATTATTATTATTATTATTATTATTATTATTATTATTATTATTATTGTTATTATTAGGGGGCCAAGTTGGTGCTATTGTTTTCGTTCTGTTTATTTTTTTGTTATTGTTATTCCGTGCTTTTTTTGTTCGCGAATAGCGCGAAGACAAAAATACTGATGAAATTCAAGCATTTTAAAAAATCTTCTCCAGAACCACTGAAGTGAATGAGCTGAAATTTGTTGAAAATGATCGGAGAGTGGCTCTCATAAAAGTTTGTTCAAGAGAAGTCGATAGCTCGAAAAACACGGATTTGCATATGGACCAATCAGAATCAAGCCGTCTGGCGTAAATATAGATTTTTTTAAATTTTTTAAGCCCAAATTGGTCATATATAGGATTCGGGGGTCGAGAAATTCAAATCTGGCATTTTTAAATTTGTTCGATCGAGTGTTTGGCTGCCATCTTGGATTCGTTTCCCGCCAAATTCCCCATAGTAAAGCAATTGGAAAGTTAAAATGCCTTCTCGGAAACCACTGGGTGGATTTCAATTATATTTTGCAGGAAGCATCGTTAGATAATAGAAATTTGATTTTGTTCAAACAACGGAGGTCAGCCTATTAGGCCGGCGGCCATGTTGGATTTTGTAGTATTTCGGGAAACGTTTTTAAAAATCTTCTCCTCCGAAACCACTTGGCGGATTGATTCAAAACTCATGAAATATCATCTAGGGCATCAGCTGAATCAAGTTTCTTCAAGGGAATTTGATTGGCTGAAAACATGGGTGGTCATCTTGCATGACCTAGTTTTCGTGAAAATAAATTCTTCTCCAGAACTGCTGAACAGATTGGTCCGAAATTTGGCTGATATGATTAGGGACTGAGGGTCATTACAGTTTGTTCAAGAAAAATCTATACGTACTACCCTTGCCGCCATCGACCAATCAAAATTCAGCATGATTGGCGGCCATTTTGAATTTTTTTTAATTTGTTGAAATTTTAAGCTGAAATTGGTTTCATATGGGTTTTTGGGTCTTCTGATCCCAAATTTGCCATTTTCAATACTGTCGGACGAACGGTTTAATGGCCATCTTGGATCGTTTTCCCGCCAAAATTGCCAATGCTAAAGCAATTGGAGAATTGAATTGTCTTCTTCTCAAGAAGAACTGGGCAGATTTCATTTATAGTATTTTACTGCCATTGTTGACACACGATTGTTTGTTTTTCAAAACCACATTCAATGATGGGTAGACTGGGCGGATAAAGAAGAATCCTACTGTAAACTTCTCACATAATTCAATAAAATTGACAGCATTAATCCAACTTGATCAAATCTGAGCTGGCTCAGATACGGTTCTCGTCTTAGCGACCGGGATGCTAGCCACTTGCACACCCCCCCCCCTACACAACGCTTGCGGCTATATTTATTATTATTATTATTATTATTAGTAGTAGTAGTAGTAGTAGTAGTAGTAGTAGTAGTAGTAGTAGTAGTAGTAGTAGTAGTAGTAGTAGTAGTAGTAGTAGTAGTAGTAGTAGTAGTAGTGGTAGTAGTAGTAGTTAGTAGTAGTAGTAGTAGTAGTAGTAGCATTAGCTGTAGCAGTAGCAGTAGCAGTAACAGTAACAGTAACAGCAGCAGCAGCAACAGCAACAGCAACAGCAGCAGCAGCAGCAGCAGCAGCAGCAGCAGCAGCAGCAGCAGCAGCAGCAGCAGCAGCAGCAGTAGTAGCAGTAGTAGTAGTAGTAGTGAATGCACGCATTTATTTAGCTCTGCAATTGCTGCCCGAATGTGTTAGTTTCTAGCGCGATTTTATAGATAAATTTTGTACATATATTTCGTATTGGTATTTCCTTTCAAACTTTATATTTAATTTATAAATTCTTGTCTTGGTTGGAGCGGATTTTATGTCTCCATTTTCTAAAGGCACGCCTCTTAGCTGGCGGTTTCCGCCATTTAATAGGTCTCCTCTTATTGTGGTCAATGCAATACATCTCTCCCCGCGCCAGTATGCTATTTATATAGTTCGTTGGCTAGCGCATTGTATTGGCAAGATCGCTTGAGTGAGTGGATTTAATTCCTTTGTCATTTGCAAGCGCAAGCCTAGTACTTTGATTATATAAATCTGTATAGTCAGTTGGCTGTCCCAGGTCAACTCGAACAGACTAACAAATATATGACTGTAATATGTTAGTATGCATTAGGAAACCACTTTAATCGGTTAAGTGTTAGTGAACCACTTAGAAAGTGGTTCAAACTAACAAATATACGACTGTACTATCTATTCGTATATTTGTTGGTAGGTGTCAGGGTTTCAAAAGGGGACACTATTTATACAGTGTTTAGCTCTTTCCCTGACGTCTTCGTATTATATATTTGTATTATCCCTTATATATTGTAGTAGTAGCATTAGCTGTAGCAGTAACAGTAACAGTAACAGCAGCAGCAGCAACAGCAACAGCAACAGCAGCAGTAGCAGTAGCAGTAGCAGTAGCAGTAGTAGTAGTAGTAGTAGTAGTAGTAGTAGTAGTAGTAGTAGTAGTAGTAGTAGCAGTAGTAGTAGTAGTAGTAGTAGTAGCAGTAGCAGTAGTAGTAGTAGTAGTAGTAGTAGTAGTAGTAGTAGTAGTAGTAGTAGTAGTAGCAGTAGCAGTAGTAGTAGTAGTAGTAGTAGTAGTAGTAGTAGCAGTAGCAGTAGCAGTAGCAGTAGTAGTAGTAGTAGTAGTAGTAGTAGTAGTAGTAGTAGCAGTAGTAGTAGTAGTAGTAGTAGTAGCAGTAGCAGTAGTAGTAGTAGTAGTAGTAGTAGTAGTAGTAGTAGTAGTAGTAGTAGTAGTAGCAGTAGCAGTAGCAGTAGCAGTAGCAGTAGCAGTAGCAGTAGCAGTAGTAGTAGTAGTAGTAGTAGTAGTAGTAGTAGTAGTAGTAGTAGTAGTAGTAGTAGTAGTAGTAGTAGTAGTGAACGCACGCATTTATTTAGCTCTGCAATTGCTGCCCGAATTTGTTAGTTTCTAGCGCGATTTTATAGATAAATTGTGTACATATATTTCGTATTGGTATTTCCTTTCAAACTTTATATTTAATTTATAAATTCTTGTCTTGGTTGGAGTGGATTTTGTGTCTCCAATTTCTAAAGGCACGCCTCTTAGCTGGCGGTTTCCGCCATTTAATAGATCTCCTCTTATTGTGGTCAATGCAATACATCTCTCCCCGCGCCAATATGCTATTTATATAGTTCGTTGGCTAGCGCATTGTATTGGCAAGATCGCTTGAGTGAGTGGATTTAATTCCTTTGTCATTTGCAAGCGCAAGCCTAGTACTTTGATTATATAAATCTTTATAGTCAGTTGGCTGTCCCAGGTCAACTCGAACAGACTAACAAATATATGACTGTAATATGTTAGTATGCATTAGGAAACCACTTTAATCGGTTAAGTGTTAGTGAACCACTTAGAAAGTGGTTCAAACTAACAAATATACGACTGTACTATCTATTCGTATATTTGTTGGTAGGTGTCAGGGTTTCAAAAGGGGACACTATTTATACAGTGTTTAGCTCTTTCCCTGACGTCTTCGTATTATATATTTGTATTATCCATTATATATTGTAGTAGTATGAGTTTCCTCTTTTATTAAAACACCATGGCAACCTCCTAAAAGCATACCCTGCGTCTTAAAATCACGACAAAGGCTTGGGGTGTTTCGGCAATTGAGGTGTATCATGGGTTGAAATTGTAGTTGGGGCAGGGCCACGGGTCCTTCAAGGTCTCATTAACGTTTCCAAATATGTATGGAATGTCACCGTAGTTAATGAAAGTGTGAAGGAAAAGTTGCTCGACGAGATCCTTGTCGTGAAGGGTGAGGTGTGTAATGTGGAGGAAATAGATTCTGATCGTCTATTAGTCAAGATGAAGGTTCCATTAGCGATCCCAGATGAACGGGTTATCAATGAATTGATCAAGTATGGCAAAGTGGACAAAGTAGAACACGAGACCTATCTATGTGATCGAACCTTGGAAAATGGCATCAGAAGAATTTGGTTCGAAACGGTAGAACAACCTCTCCCAAGTAAGGTCACGATAGATGGTCGATTTATCTTGCCATTATGGTACAGGGCAAATCAAAGAGTGTATAATCTGCTTAAGCACAGAACATCTTGCAACAGATTGCCCTAACAAAAACAAATGTCTAGTTTGTGGATCATCTGATCATTTTAAGTGGCGATGCCCGCAGAACAAATATGTTAAAAAAGGTGCTGATAAAGGTGTACACATGTACAGGCGGTTCCACCTTACGACATCGCCCGCTTGTCCTTGTGGAGAAGCAGAACAGACCACAGAGCACATAATTCAATGCTGCAGTACGTATCAGCTGCTGAGAGAAGAGATCTGGCCCTTGTCAACCTCTTTTCTTGAAAAGCTGTATGGGCCTGTGGAAGAACTGTAGAAAACCACAGATTTCATCTTGAGAACGGCTCTCCAAGTGTGATACCAGCGATCGAAAAGAAGAAGAAGAAATTTATCCCAAAGGTGGTCATGTCACATATCATTTTGAACCCCCATGAATATTAGACTAGAACACAAGGAATTATTTTGATCTTGGGTTAAACTGAAGGTAGGGGCGTGGTCAAAAGGTTAAAATTGGGCACCAATCGATTCAATTCTCGATTGCGTCACATTTAGGTTAGCCCCCCCCCCACCCCACCCCCCTCACACACCTACCCCGATGGACGGGGAAGGGGTTAAAAAGTCAAGAAATTGATTGTGATCCAACTCTTCTGAAATCGGTGCTCGGAATTCAAACAAATTTGGTAGGTGAGTTGCGTACATGCTTTTGGAGTCCAAGAGGCGAGTTTCATTGGACTCCGCCCCCTATGGGTGGGTTTAGGTGAGGTCAAAACAAATTGGTGAATGTGAAAGCGGGCGATGTCGTAAGGTGGAACCGCTTGTACATGTGTTGGTTTAGTCTGTTATGTCCAGTTCTGAGACGAAAAATGGTCACTTGCTCTGGCCTCGAGAGATGATGGTGGGCATCTTCTGATTGAGGTGTTCTATAGAGTGACTTGATGATAGTCTTCATCTCTGTATGCGTAAACATGGGATAAATTTAATATTTGACACACAGTCCCGACCCCCTGAGCATTTTTGCATCCTTTTGCATCCTGGTGGGGGGGGGGGGGGCACAGCAAAATTTCAAAAGTGGCATGCACATCCCTGGCTTCAAGTTTCAAGTTTCTATGTGAAATGGTCTAGGAGGAGTTGGGTTACAATCGATTGGTGCCCACTATTGACCCTGCCCCCTAATCTCAGTTTGATCCAAGATCAAAATAACTCCCTTGTACTATAGTCTACTCATCATTGCCTTGAAAATGATATGCAAGATGATAACCTTTGGAAATATTATATTTTTTACCCCACATTTCCCCCACCCAAGACTGTCCGTACCCCTGGGGGTCATGCCAAAATTACAAAAGTGTCATGCACATCCCCGGCCATACGGACAATCATCTCCAAAGTTTCAAGTTTCAAGTTTCTATCTGAAATAGTCTAGGAAAGTGGCATTACAATCGATTGGTGCCCACTTTTGACGTTTTGACCCCGCTCGGACCCTATCAAAATAATTCCTTGTACTGTAGACTACTAATCATTGGCTTAAAATGATATGCGACATTACGACCTTTGGAAAAATATAATTTTTGACCCCACATTACCCACCCCAGGGCCCTGCCGCTGGGAGTTATGCCACAATTCCAATAGTGTCATGCACATCCCTATCCATATGTGCAATCATCCCCAAAGTTTCAAGTTTCTATCAAAATGGTCGAGGGGGAGTTGCATTACAATCAATGATTACCGGCAAATATTGACCGTTTGACCTCCTGGGCTCAGCCCCGGGGGTTGGGTGTGGTGGGGTTGCGTGGGGTGGGGTGGGGTGGGGTGGGGTGGGGTGGGGTGGATCAGAACAAAATTCCAAAAGTGTCATGCACATCCTTAGGTATAATCGTCCCCAAGGTTTCAAGTTTCTATGTTAAACGGTCTAGAAGGAGATGCGTTACAATCGATGTGCACAGATGTCCGGCACGCACGCGCGCACGCGCACGCACCACACATATATATTGCAGGTAAAAGTCTATTGCCCATATCACACTCATATCACACCGACATGTATAGTTCCCCAACTCCCCATCGAACTTTCTTATTCTCCCCTCTCCCCACACCCCCACACACCCCTCTCCATCATGTTTTCCCCTCATACATTTCTATCGCTACTATCGTTTCTATCGAATTTGTATGTTTGCGACAACGCGAATGCTTTATGTTAAGATACTGCTGTTTTCATTCAGAGCGTTTTGGGTCCATTAAGCTAATTCTGCATCATGTGGAGGCAGTGCGTGTATTTGAAGATAATTCGCATAAAGAGAGAAGTAATGACATGTTTCTTGTAATCTGTGAGCATCTTCGTCATTCCCAACCTTAAATGATGTATGCTTAGCTATCTAGTAGTGATCGCTAGATCGTCACTATGCCCATTTGAAAGTGGAATTGACAAGATGTCAGTTCTGGTTTGCCATGAGGATGCGAGTGACAAATTCTATGATGCCTCATCTTGGCTCAATCCAGTAATATATGTGCACTCTATTCTCTGGCTCTATGGGAGGTTTCGAACAATTTCCACGCTAACTGGATAAGATGCCTAAATGAACAATAAGTCTGAAAAAATGCTTCAAGCTAATCGATCGTGTTTGGTTGATGACAAGGAAAAGCAATAACTTACGTGTCTCGATAAAAATAACAAACTCATCTTGCTATCAATAAAAGAAACAATCACAGCAACAATGATATAACATATTGATTGATTGTATGGTTTACGCTACATATACTACCTGCATGACCCAACTCCTTTAAGCAAACGAGCGCTTCAGGTGACTGCTTGACACATTTCGCTGAATAGAACAATGGTGGTTTATATGTTATCAACATTCTTAGTCCTGATCAAGTGGGTGGTGTTGTTACACTCGCCCTTATGCCTAGATGTGCCATTCAAATTATATTATGCCGTTGTGTGGTATTGTGGAATTATGAATTATTCAAACAACATGCGACTCATCCACTCCACCACCAGATTCGCCCTTTTTGGAGCACATCAACGTACAAGTTTCCGAAACACGTGGGAAATATGGTGTGCAGCTGACTGATCGACAATAATTAGATACCTGCAAACTCAAAATTTAGATTTTAATTAGAGTAATTCTCCCTCTGTTGAGTATTCACGTGCTCCTATAACACTACAGTACATGTAGTACTCTTAGTAGGCTTTTTTTCAATTGAGGGATATATTTCTAGGGTCCGCCCGTGTGGAGCTAAGCTCCGCCCAGGTGTAATGGAATTGAGTTATATACTTTGAACCCTGAATTTCTAAAATCACCAAATTCAACGTATCTATACAGGTAAGCTGTTGAATAGTTTGAAACTAATTGATTGCGACGTTAACTATTGTGTCACGCATTGGATCATTAAGTCGGGCATTTGAGCGACAGCTCAGATCCCTCTATGATTTTAGCAGCTTACCTAAAA
The DNA here is from genome assembly GCA_034401795.1 of Chaetoderma sp. LZ-2023a. Lineage (NCBI taxonomy): Eukaryota > Metazoa > Mollusca > Caudofoveata > Chaetodermatida > Chaetodermatidae > Chaetoderma > Chaetoderma sp. LZ-2023a. Next base: position 57,867,086 of record CM067372.1, read on the forward strand.
GGACAGCCCGTGGCAGTCTTGATAACAAACCGTCACGGTCCATATTATTATTATTTATTTTCTTTGTGTAGTAGTAGTAGTAGTAGTAGTAGTAGTAGTAGCAGCAGCAGCAGCAGCCGCAGCCGCAGCCACATCAGTAGCAGTAGCAACAGCAGTAGCAGTAGCAGTAATAATAGTATTGTTAGTATTATTTATAACAAAAAGAATAGTTATTTTGTCACGATGCTAGCTATACCTGTAGTACTCGTTATGCCAGAGTTAATCAAGCTCGTTAGGTTGTGCTCGTGTAACTCATAGCATAGTCATTGCAATTCAACCAATAACCTTGACAACATATCACCAAAAGAAAGGTCTGGCGTCCCCATAATGTAATCTATAATTTGTCATCAAACCAGGGATCATATTACTTCCCGTGACATCCATCACTCATTAATAAATTAACGATTGTCTGCAGAGAGTATTCAAACACGGAATGTCTATAATGAATTGACATGAGCAAAGAAAGCACACTTCTTAACTGACCTTTGTTTTGAACACGATGACGTTCCTACATTTTAACCTGGTAATCATGCTTATTAAAATATAGGTCCTAGAACTTTGCGGCATTGTGGGCAATTCCTACATGATTTGCCACATTTTGTCTGACCGTACCAAAATAAGCCAGTTGCTATAGGGTCATTAGTATACAATAACCGGCCAATCTGAGCAGTTTTGCAGATTATATTATCAAACAAAGATAAATAATCTCTCGCTACATACGACTGTTACCGAGTATTGAACTATTGCGGCGGCGTAAATCCTGCATGCTGCCATTGGCATCGTCATCACAAGCATACCTATCTTCTTTGCTTAGTTGTTCGTATGTATATCGCACACGACATTCATTTTCAACACTTAAAGAAACATCAACAGCAATTTATCCTGTGTGGGTAACCTCCATAATTAAATAAGTCATGCTGACAAATACACACCAGACAATAAGCTATGGATACCAGACAATATTATGTCATCCACAACGTGATGATATAAGGCTTACAGTCTTCTATATGAAATAAAGTTAGCAGAAATCCAGTCCTTCTTAATTCGCCACGAAATTCAAATCGGAAGCACACAAAATGCGGACGAGAATTTGCTGACGATGTTGATATCACATGAGCCACTAAATAGATCGAGTTTGCTTTTGGTGTCGGTATTAAGATAGAAATATAGGGGTTAAGATGATACCATTATCAGCACGATCCCCAGTGGTGCGTTTCCAGTTCACTGTTGACCATGGGTCCTACCCTGTCTGGTCTCCGAACCTAAGTCTGTGTAACAGTCTAATCGTTATGATGACGTGACAAATGGCCGGTCATTACGTTAGAGACGTATTCTCAGCATGAAGTCACGTTTATTTTTGGATTGTGTCTGACTCGTGAAGAGGTTACCTGCGACCCCGTTCTTGTCACTTTCGACAATTACCTGTAGAACAGTCAATTCAGTCAGCGCGAGAGAATAGAATCCAATTTTGCATTCAGATAAAAACATCTTTTCACTGGGAAGAATAAATGGAGATACAATGCCTAAAATTTTACTTTCACTCTATTGCTTCTCGTAATAGACATGTAAGCATGCACTTAGCATTAACCCTCTGCGCCCTGTGCATACAAAATCTTGGCGACTATGCAGGTAAATTGTTATTTTGAAGCTCATTTGACATGAACCTGTTGGTGCTATAGGCGGCACGATCACCCCGTCAAATCTATCCTACAGTAGTCAATAGAATAGCTCTTAAATTGTAAATCGTTTTTTTCGCATTTTGGCTTTAAAAGGTTTACACAAAAGTTTCACTGACTATTTATTAGTAATGAATGTGAGTATCGTTTCCGAGTACATTAGTCGGGGGTGGGGAGGGGTGGGGTTAACTAACTCCAAGGCAAGACACACATTTGGATTACCTTAATATAAAGTATTAGGCTAAACTATAACTATAAGCAGATTGCTGGACAATCACAACCCATATGCAGCGCATGACTACAGGATAGTAACCAATTGCGGCATCGGGCTACAAAATCTTCCCCGGCTGTTTCGGAGTGACGTATAGCACCTCCCTCACTTGTGAAAATCCTTCTCTTTTCAGCTGTCTCCGTTAAGCCGTATATAGATTACAAACGTCTTCTCTCTCCCTTCCGGCAAACCCCGCCTAATTAGCGGACCCTACATCAATTTCTTTTGAGCATATTTTCTAACTCAGCTGTCCAATTCAATCCATTCGGCGTGAATTCATGCACCCTCGCCGAAGGTTCCCTTTCGGGTTTGATGGGGTTGGTGGCGACAAGGAAAGGACGAGAGGACTGGCAAACCGCAATTGGGTCTAGCTGTCTCGAATCCGTGGAGGAATGGATGAATCCACTTTTAGCCATGTTCCGCCCATCTCAAGCTAAACTCTGCCCACGCGTTGCCCGTGTTGCGATCGATCAAACAATGAACTCCATGAATCTCAATTTCCAGAAAACTATTCAGGTAGGCTGGTGAATATTTTGAAACTAATTTGACTTGCTGCTATTTCTGCCTATGGGCCAGTCAAATCAATTTCAAATTATCCAACACAATAGTTACTAAGTAGTGAAGACAAATACAATTCGTACAGATTGAAAAATTCCCGATCCTCTTAGGTGAATAAATCGGTACTAATCTGACTCTCTAAACTAAATCTGACTTCTCCTGCAGTTCAGAAAATGTGCTCTTTCTTTCGCTTTGCTTTAATTTGAACAAAACTAAAAACGCTTTGATTTGGAAAGTAATAAAAAAAATTGATAACTTTATTAACTACTATAATTTACAAAGGCCACATTGAAGGCTTGTACAACAATTGAAGTAACATTTAACGTGATAACAATTATAAGATGCTTACTATACTAATCTGTAATCAATACGAAGATAACCACTCCGATCTAACGATGGTGTAAATATAAATGAAAACAGAGCGGACTCCAACTTATATACAAATAAAGTGGTTCCTCTGCTCTGACGTCATTTTTGGCTATCCGAAGGATTTCCCCCTAAAACTCGCACTCTGATTGGTCCCTTGCTCCCTCGTTGTGCAATCTTGGAACTGGTGGGAACCAGTTTGGGAGTGATGGCTCCTGGCAGACAATGCAAACTTTGCTTGCTTTGACAAGACTCATCAACAGCCATAACTCGCATACTTTGTGCTCCCCCTCCTTTTGGTTTATGTTGACAAGAGCATTAACCAACCAAGTAAGATACTGCTCTAATTACTTTCACAATGGGACAATTTCCCTTTAGTCACGACGACGGATGGTTACCACTCGTCATGATGTACTATTGCCTGATCCTCAACCCGGTAGGGTTATTCCAGGATGGTCACAACTTGTGCAATCAGCATCAGGCATCACGCAGTAGTGAATCATAGAACTGGTTTCCTTAGCACTCTGTTATGGCTGTTCCTGTTATTCAACAATCTTCCTTTGCCACCATCATAATCTTATCTCACACATTGGTCCCGTACGACTCTGTTGCATTAACTACCGACAACGTCTCCTTAAATCTTCTCAGTATATAATCTATCACTGTCTTACCGTCACGCCGTCCCATTCTTATATTAAAATACCAGAACCAGTTCTACAGTCTAACGCGGGTAAACGCCAATTCCTTATTTCTAGTAATTTATAGCTGTGTTTAAATACAAACCCAAAACGGCTATAAAAAATATCTGAAGTGACAAAACTAGATTGGTTGGTGATAATCACACCCAACTCAATCAAACTGATTTCAAATGTGAACAGCATAGTAATCATAATGACCAGCTTTTCGTTTACAAAACAATTCTCTACAAAGTATTCAAACAGTCATTCTGACAGTCAGTCTACATGTTTGCACTCGTTATAGGTCATTATCAAAACAGTCATCGGGTTTCCCCCAGGATGTAATAATACTACGAACTATTCATGCTCACACGCGCCTCGAATCCGACCTGTCAATAACTGGTTATACTGCCTTGTACCTGGGAATCCCCAAATGACGTAATGTGATGATACTGTAATAAATATTCATCATTGAGAAATTAACGTTTTGATTTCAAACGCACAGCATTGGGAAACATATGCCAATATTTTCCAGGTACTAAATATTAAACAAATATCGTACTCTGAGGGTAGCTAATCCTAGAATCCGATATTCACAAAATGACGGATTATTGAGCGTTCCTGACAGATTTAGATACGTCATTCATGACGTATTTTAATTGCGATCTCAGCCTACCTATGACGTATTTGATTATGGTGTCATATAATTGGCTGGCAGATAGGATTCCTCTATTAACCCTAATGAGAAACTGGACTAACCTAGCTGGCGTTCCTCATCCTCCACATCCAGGTTACGATTCGGAGAGGTAATGGTCGGAGCACACTGTTGCATATATCATCGTAGTATCTACATTTAAAAACATTTTCTCTGGTGAGAGATATGCAATCCTACAGGTATGTAGTACCGTATTGCCGTACCTAGCAAATCCGTACCCGTTATTCCGTACCCTATTTTTGGACATTCCGTACCTTGAGATTGGTTAATCCGTAGCTTAATTTTGGAGAATCCGTACCTAACCCATTGGATATTCCATACCTATCCATTGGCTATTCCATACCCGAAACGAAATATCCAATGGGTGGGTACGGAATATCCAATATGTTAGAGGCGAATCCATTACCGATATAAAGGTATATGGTACCGGTACGGAATATACAACACTATCAAGCTATTGATTGATTTTGAGCGATCTAACAATAACTCGACCTACAATACATATCAGAAATAACCTAACACATTTCCAACGTAATTTGATTGGAAGACTTTAAATTATGTTCAGAACACTTCTGCCGTGCTTAGTATAAATGTTTCGTACATCCGTAGGCATAATTGATTGATGTGTACCATACAACTTCATGGTACGGATTAACCATTACGATGGTACGGAATATCCAGTTATTTAGGTACGAAATATACAGATTTGGGGTACGGAGTCGCCAATAGGCTAGGTACGGGTTGACCGGTATGGTTTGGTTTGGGTACGGAATGACTGGTATTACAGACCCAATGACCGGGGTTGTCTACGTATAAGGTACTATAAGGTACGAAAAGGTGCCAGTCAAATTAGTTTCATAATATCCATGTGAGGTTATTATTTGATGTCAGTCAGCTACTCGACGCCATTCTATAGGCCTATAACGATCTTTCCTACCACTCCTCTTATAAAATGATTATGTAAGTTTCCCAATAGGCTGATCAATTTTCTTTTCAAATTTGAATCTGAAAGGTCAGATACGAAAAGGCGTAATCTTACAGAAAGAAATATTGTGTTGAGCCATTGGATTTCCTGTACAAATCGTTCCCATGATACTGGCAGGCATATCGGCACTGATACTCTTGCAACAAATATCGGTGAGTATTGTCCAGTATTGTCTGGACGGCGATACGAGTAGACTCGTATCGTTGAATTTTCGAGAAAACGATCTCTCGACGATACTATAGTATCTAGTATTGTTAAATGGGCATCGTTAGGAAACTAATAATCAGGCCTCCAGGAGAGATATCGATACTAGTAACTAGTATTACTTACCATGGGTGCAGGGTTGTGAAGCTTCTAGCTTGTTAATCATTCGTTTCTTCTTACGTATTGCTCAAGTTACTTGTTTTATTGAAGTAAAAATTTACCATTCGATACAATTTAGCAATCACCCACGCACACACACGCACGCACGCACGCACGCACGCACGCACGCACGCACGCACGCACGCACGCACGCACGTACGCACGCACGCACGCACGCACGCACAAACATATATGATCCCTTTTTAGGAAATACTGTCCAGAACTGTGCGAAAACAATAGGAAACCAGATTTAACTACGTGCACACATGTCACGCGTTCCGCCATTCTCATGGAAGTCAAGAGCAAACGTAAAGCCATGTTAAAGCCCATGTTAAAGCCCATACGACCACCTTCTCCATGGTATTATGTCGACCAAAGGTTTGCTAATGTAATTCTATGTAGGCTTCGTAATGGTTGTAGTAATTTAAATCGACATCTATTTGACAATTTTCTGTCAAACTCAGCTAGCTGCCCATGTGGTCTCTCTTCAAAATCAGCTCGTCCTAAATACTATCTCTCTTGCCACACTGACAGCTAATCAACTTTTATGCGGCAGAGACAGATATTCTGACGGGGTGGGGGGGGGAGGAGTTGTAATTTATGTCTCAAAGCGGCTTAATTATAAAAGAAGATTTGAGCTAGAACATGATAGACGCGAGCTTATATGGCTGCACATTAGACTTCAATTACAAAAAATTCCTTTTATGTGTATTCTATAGACCACCGGTGTCGTGCGTCTCAACATGGGATGATTTTACAGATTCTATTGATGTGGCCACGGACACGGGCTTACCATTAATTATTGTAGATGATTTGAATGAAGACCTCTTAGATCATTCACTCCACCATCTAACTGATATAATGGTGATATATAATCTAGAAAACTTAATTATATCCCCAATTAGAATTACGGACATAACTCAAAAGCTTTTAGACCCCATAATAATCAATGACTTAGTGGAACCAATTGATTCTGGCATCATCCCGTCTCAGACCATATAGTAACATATATCACAATAGAACGTGAAGATTATTTACAACCGACATATCCCAGTGAGGTATGGATCTACCATAAAGCGAATATTGGCAAATTAAAGACGGAATTGGTCGAAACAAATTGGAACACCATACTAAATCGCTCCGATAGCATTGGCGAGGCTTGTGAGGCATTTCACGATAATATTTTGGCTATTGCAAAATCATGCATTCCAGCACGCAATGTAAGAATACGAGATAATGATAAACCGTGGTACGACAACGTGATTAGAAGTGAAAGTAGAAAGCATGACAGGTTGCGCATGGCAGCTAGACGTACGGGAAAACAGGAAGATTGGGATAATTATAGAAAACATAGAAACCAGATCAACAACATGAAAACTTACGCGAGGGAAAAATATATTAGCAGCTTGGACGAGGAAGTAAGCGACCTTTCTGTGCGAAACTGTAAGAAATATTGGAAACTCGTCCGGTCTTTAGTTACTGGAAAGAGCAACCGTAATAAAATTCCACCTCTTGTGTACAAAAACGTGCAAGGAGACATGGAGGATATCACCTTCTCGGATCAAGAACAAGCAAATTTGCTGAATTCTTATATTGTAAATATTGCCAAATTAGATGCTAGTAATGTTGTTTATTCCAATCTTTATATTTAAATGCGACGACTGAATAAACCATATTTAAAATAGAAGAGGCAATTTCATTACTAGCAACAAACAAGTCATCGTGTCCAGACAAAATGAGCCATAGACTGCTCAAGATGTGTCCAAAAGAAATCTCCATTCCTCTCAGCATTCTTTTTAATAAATCGCTAACTGACTGCCGTTTCCCATCACAATGGTAAACTGCACATGTAGTGGCATTAGTCAAGAAGGGTGCTGAGAGTGATCCAGCTAATTATAGACCTGTGTTATTACTACATTGTGTTGGTAAATTAATGGAAAGTATGGCATTAAAAAGGTTATATAATCACATGACGACAAGGTACCAGATTTTATGACGGACATTACACCCACACGCACAAATACAACAGAACGATATGACTTACACAAGCTACACAATGTCAACGTGACTCTATCACGATTGGAAATATATATTTTTTAGATCGTTTTTCCCAAGCACCATTCAAATCTGGAACACACTCGAAAATAAAGTACAATCAGAATAAAAAATTTCGAAATTTAAGACGCTAATAAAATCTAAAAACAATATCCCTCCGAGTTTCTATAACTACGGACATCGAAAACTTTCTATCCTTCATTTCCAGACTACGTAACAACTGCTCCCACTTAAATTGGGACTTATATAGAATATGATTATTTCCCACACCCAATTGCTTTTGTAAGACAGGAGTAGAAAATGCAAATCACTTAGTTTTAAAATGTTCTTACTACACAAGACAGCACTTGTCACAATGACTACATCGGTATATTCCTTTGACGAATGACTTACTATGCAAAGGAAATACATCTCTATCCGTCCAGGAAAATGAATGCATCTTCAAAGAAGTTCAAAATTATATTCAAGCTACTGGCAGATTTTAACCTCCTATATGTTCCCAACGTTTACATGATGTAGGAATAGTCCGTATTTTTATTGTCATGGTTACAAGGTTATGATACAAATGACTGCATAGATATGCTATATACTTTAATCCTTTATTTCCGCTGTCGTTACTGTGTATATAGTGCTTCCCTTACTCACAAGTAATGTATTACTATTCCATTGCTTTTCGGGTCATCCACGATAATGCGATGCTGCAGACGACGACGACGACGACGACGACGACGACGACGACGACGACGACGACGACGATGATGACATGAGAGGGGATAATGGGGATGCAATAAAGGGTCGCTAAACCGTTAATCTCCTCAAACCTTTCGTTCCAAGTTATGAGGAGGTTAAAAGCTCAGATTTACCTAAATACACAGGAGTGGGGCCATTTTGAATGTGTGGGGTGGACGGATCGGAGGTGACTGGGTCTCATTTCTCATTTCTCTTTCGTTTTGTTTCGTGTAAGAAACGAAAAGCGAAGACCTGGTGAAAGCATGGTGAGAGTTGAGAGGAAGGATTGGGGTGGGTGGGGGTTGGAGGGGTGTGTGTGTTAATGACGACGGTATGAAATAACCATGAATATGTTCTGTTAATTCATTTATTCATGTTTAATATATTATGTTAATGGTAAACTGCTAACCGACAAGAAGGTTTTTGAAGGAGCTGTCCTTTTCTTTCCTATTCTTTTCTAATTTGTTTACATCATCTTTCTCACCCTCACATCTCTCTCTCTCTCTCTCTCTCTCTCTCTCTCTCTCTCTCTCTCTCTCTCTCACCTCTTAATGTATTGTCTACTTTAGTGTTCACAATCATTGGCTGCTTATAATTATTCTGTAGGGAGAGGGCAAATCTAAGTTGTAAGAACTTGGGCCCAATCCCATTGTGCAAAAGTTAAAATAGAATATGTTTAAATCAAAATATACGGCATTAATAATGCCGACTTGGAAAAGAAAGAGTATTACAATATGTAACACCGTATGTTAATATAGAGTCAACACCAACCACTTTTAATAACTTCCTATTTGTTAAATTCACAACCATAAGTACTAAATGCGGTTTGACCGACATTTACAAGCATGATGAACACAGCATTAAGAGCTCCTCATCACCTTACCTTTCTCACTCTTGTCAAATTATTAGTTTACACCCTGTTTCTCATATTCCCCTCTCCTCTTTTTCTGTCCCCCCCCCCCACTCCCATCCCCACATCGCCCCACACACTCTCCCCTCCCCCAACCCTCACCTCTCTCCCTCTCTCTCTCTCTCTCTCTCTCTCTCTCTCTCTCTCTCTCTCTCTCTATCTCTCAGGAAATTAAATACCATACTTTGTCACCATTGTCAGATTATGAAGAGGAAGTTAAGGTGAATATTAATGTAACCGAATGTATGTTTTACGGTAAATTGTCGGTAACTAATAACTGACAAAGTCAGAAACAAAGCAACCAACAAATTAACTAAAAACATACATGATTACAGTATTAATATATGTCATTGATTGATGAAAACAGTAATAAAGTATAACCCGATTCCTCATAGGTTGGGATCAACGTAAACATACAATATCTAAAACAAGCTGTAGTATATCTTTAAGTCATAAAAAGTGAGTTAAATACCTTTGCGCACAAATAAAGCTCTTAAGCATTAAACATGTGTAGAAAATTCTGAAAACAGTGTTACTGAAAATCACGGCTACTTACAGCATCAATGACTGACAGTCATACTAATTTAAAAAGTCAACATATATGCATGAAAATCCTTCAACAAAACCTGTTATACTATGGATGGTATAGATAGTTATATACCAATACATACTCTACAGACAAGTGTATCCTGCGTTGGACGGTTGGAAGATTTCTACATTAGCATGATGGTTTGAAGGTAGTACGATAGTCAACAGCGACACATTCTGAAATTTTTTAATTAACTTAATGAGATGTAAAAAGTGGACACGCATATATATCATATACATTAAGCATAAATAATATGTTTATATTCATACCACAAGCTATGAGAATGAATGTCAATCATTGGTTATCAGTCATTACAGGTCAAAGATTGTTGAATATGAATGATCAAGTCATTATGACTCATATCAGGAAAAAAATTAATAAAAATAATACATGTATGATAATAATTTAATCTACACATACACACATATGTATTTATAATTTAATAGTCGCTATGTTGTTAACATTAACCAAGAAAGGACACGTGATCAGTTTAGCTTAAAAGCACATTTTCTTTACATTTAACTCATTCACAAACAGATTCTTCTTATCTGAATTCCAAAGTGATTGAACTGGAAGTCGTTTTTAAATATTTTAAAATTAATTTGACTGGCAGCTTTCGTTACCTTTGGTAGCAACAGCTTACAGTAAACTAGTTTCAGAATATTCAATAGAATAAGTTTTATAATGCGAAGAAATGCTTTTATGGAATTTGACGGTGAAAGGGTTAATTTTTCTTTTGAGCTAAAGCTTAAGTTAAATAGGTTTAATTCAGTTTAGTTAAAGCTTATGTTAAAATAGGTTTACTTCTGCGGTTAAATAGTTTATTGGTTGATCAACCGACTAAAGGCCAGAAAAAATGATAGAGATTGCATACGTAAATTGTAGTAAAACTAGATGCATATATAAAAATATATATATATTTATATATATATATATATATATATATATATATATATATATATATATATATATATATATATATATATATATATATATATATATATATATATATATATAAATTTTGTAAAAGATGGAAGAACGGAGTTGTTCAAAAGCTCCAAAATTACTAAGTCGTCAAAAGTAAACTCCTTGAATATTAATATATGGCCATAAAGCCGAAATGTAGTTTGAACTGAGGCATAATTTATGCCTACCATTTTTAGCAAATTTGGTAAAAGGCTTCTTCAACCGATAACAGAAAGATTTTAACCAGTTGCCCATTGCACCATTGAGTCGTTAGTTGATCGGTCATGGAAAAAAAGGGTGACGTCCGTGGTAGGCGAGCAGCGTCTCTTGCACAGTATGATCTAGGTTTAGCGTCATGTCTCTCAAACTCCTCAGTGTTCACGTCTGCTAGTGAGCAGTACTGAGACCGGCGTTAGCACAAGCGCGCCAAGATTTTAAGACAATTCGCACACTATTTTACTCCAGATGTAACACAATTAAAGCTCGATACAGACGGTACAACACATTGAATGAAAACAGGATACACACGGGCCACTTGTTGTATACAACTCGTTGGATAAAAAAAAATGTTCGATGCAAATAGGACACTTCTATTTTTATTTCCAGCCAACATTTTGTTGCACGCAGCATGTTGTAAGTGTGTACATACTTACAACACGGTGCGTACAACTTGTTGCCCTGTGTGTATAGTGTTTTAGGAACTTTCCGTGCAACAGAATGTCCGGTCTTTGGCTCTGATCCGGATAGGAGAACAGGGATTCGTGTCGGATCAAATTCTAGATCTGTGAATATCTCGGAATCTACTCATCCAATTTGGCTCCAATTTTAACTCACGAAAGTGAATTCCGCAACTTTTTGCGTTAATCCCGTAAACAATATGGAAAATAATAAAACCCTGGAAAATCAAAAATAATCCGAACCCTTTTACAATGTGACAAAAACGGGAGGCCATATTTTGCAATCTCTGATTGCTCTTGTTATCTTGTTCAATACATTAAAATGGTAGACGCCACTTTTTCATATTCTCTAGTATAGCTATCCGCCAAGTATGGGTTGGGTGGATTGTGTCCAAGTCTTTTTTTATTCTGTAGATTCTGTCTACTGAACAAGTTTTGGAATGCTAGTGTTCCGTCACATCCGTTTATGTATAAAAAAATTAACTAGATCAAACTGGGAGTTTCCTATATACCCAGAATTTGTTCTGACCCGTATCCGGAGTTTTAATTCCTGATCACGGACAAAGTCTGGAAATCCTCTTTGACAGTGACCAAACTTTGTGAGTCACAATTTGAGCAAAATCGGATCAGACTTTTTTTATATACAGAACACAGAGACACCATGACACATAGATAAAAAGATACAGGGACACGCACGTACGCACACAATCAACGCAACCCAAATGCAATAACTTATGACAATTACGAGCCGAGGGTATTAATTTGTCTGTGATCCGTCTATGTCATAGCTTCCAGTCAACCTAGCTTCAAATTATTCAGCCGTTTTCTGTGTGATTTTCTTAAATTTAGATACTGCTTCTAAGGGTTAGCTCATGTCACATGCGTGTAGAAACGTATTTTGACCCGTGGGTAGTGGTGGTGGGCGCTAAACAATGGGTGTGGCCAAAACCTAGACAGCACTATGGGGATACATCATGGGAGAGGAAAACCTGCGGGGTGAGCGCACCCTTGTCCACGCCCACCCCACCCGCCCACTGGGCAGACTTGAAAGTAAAGTTCTGGCGGTTGTAAGCCAGAGATACGCTCTCCTACCTACAAACGGGCGTGGCTGCGGCTGTCGGTCATACGTCGCACGTTGGATAATGTTCATCGTCATTTAACGTCTCTACGATGCAATATTCCCGTATCGGTGCCGATACTCCTCCCGGTGTCGTGGACAGGATTGTACAGGAAATCTGGCTAATTTGAAATGAATATCACTGTTAATGGGTCGACCTGTGCTGCAAATGGTGCATGTCAAATGTGCTCCAATATATTAGGCAGTATTATGTACATGACTACCTTGCAATTGCGATATAATTATGTAAAGGGGTTGAATGGCTTTAAAAGATCTATTAAGTCGCATATGGACGTATTTTTCCTTGTCGTAGCAGACACTAAAGGCTGATTTACACGAACGATATTTTGAGCCGATTGATCGTGTGCGAGATAATCTTTTACGACAACTGAACTGACGACATCGTCGTAGAAGATGTGCTGTAAACCATGCGACAGTTTACCGTACACGGATTCCCCATGGTATCATACTCACTGCTCAGTCTCGTAAAGCCTGGGCATACATATATCTATTTGTACACTGGCTTTCAACAGTTCATGATGGATAGTGATCTTGAAATTGAGTTTATGTGTGTCACAGCAGCTGCAGCTACGGCCGTACTCAGGAAAAGGAGACCGAACTTGCAGAAAAACGAACTATTTGGTGTAGTCCTTGGCTGAGGAGGAAATAACACAATTTTCTTCGTATGGACCTGTCTAGCATCGACGAAATTCTGGACAACATAAGTTCAGTCATCACCAGGCAAAGCACTGCAATGAGGGAAGCAATTTCAGCTGGCGAGAGGCTTGCTATGACACTTCGGTTTTTAGCTAACGGTATATACGAATTGTATGCTCGTGCATGCCTGCATGCGCATCTGCGGACATGTCTGCGTGTTATCATATAATATACATATGGCATATTTATGTGCTCTATTTGTGAACATTGCAATTGTTACTAAGATGCCAGTAGGCCTACTATAGATTTTTCATAAATAGTTCTAAAAAATTTCTCTTTACCAACTTTGCATGTAACATAAGTATGTGCTAGATGTCACATTTAGTTATTTGACAACATATAAATTATTCCGCCTTTGACCACGTGACTATTTCCGCGCTTCTGCAAACCTTTATTTACAGGGGACCCTTATCAAAGTTTGGCTTATCTGTACCGGGTTTCGAAGTCTACCATCAGCAACATAGTACCAGAGATATGCGCAGCTATATATGGAAAATTGAAAGATCAATATTTGAAGGTCAGTAATCAATGTATAACCAAAATTGTGAAACCAATCCCAGAATTGTTCCCCTATCCATAAACAGAGAAAGTTACCTCACTGAGGTATTTGATCTTGTTATTCAAAGCTTTCAAGACTTTCCGTCCATTCATCATTGACGACTGACAGCGTTCTATGCTGCGTCACGGTGGTCAGCTGGTGGTGGGTCATATTACAGCATAGAATGGTAGAGAGATGATTTGATAAACAGATTGTATGTGTTTATTAAATGGTCAATCTGTTTTTGAAAGAATACTTTGTGTGCAATGGAGCAGCGTGCGCGTGTATCTGGGTGGTGTAGGGATGTGGTTGATGTGGCGGAATCAAACTTGTACAAAACACGAGCTTTTATTATTTGCAAAAATCTATTAATAATAGCATGTATTGATAACATGATTAACTGCATTTATAATACAAAAATAATAATGTTTTCTGTAAATGCCAAAAAGGCCATACAATATGGATGTACCCTTCACATACCTCAATTACAAACATCTTTATCAGGGGTAGGCACTATTTCTCCACATATTCAACCACATATATCGGTTGCATAAGTGGCACTCATCCCATAACTCATCACATCACTCATCGCATCACTCATAGTAGTACTTATCTCACCAATCATATCGCCACTCATCCCACTATTCATCCCATTTCTAATCCCATCATTCACCCCACCACACATTCCACTTGCCATGCCTTCAGTCATCCCCACACTGGTCATGTGACTACTTGTTCCATTATTTACCCCGTGATTCACACCCCTAGTTATTCCACCATTGCTGCTCAACCCGCTGATTAATTCATCGGTCATTGCGGCACCAGTTATGTTAGTACCCATTCCCCTATCCAGGCCACGATTCTCATCACTACTTATTCCACTGCTCGTTCTCACCCCAGCACTCATCGAGCTATTCACCCCAACACTCATGCCACAACTCGTTTCACTACACTACACACACCCCGATTCACATCACTACTTATTCTACTCCTCATCCTCATCCCACTGCTCTGTCAATCACCTATTGCACCAGTCAAGTTCAAGTTCACTTTATTACACTCAGGCCTTGTATAGGCATATGAGGTATTAGAGTTGATACTATACTTCATGATGGTAGGTTTATATACATATTTATATTCACTATAGATTTATTGACAAAATGCGATTCGTACACTTGAAAGTAGCACAAGGAAAAAGGTGAAAATATTCGACAGCTATTAGATTTTGACTCAAATCGTACACTTGAAAATGGCGCAAAGAGAAGGTAACTTGTCAAATTAGTTTCAGAACCCAAACAGTTATTAAATTGATCTATCAATAATATACAATTCATACACACGAATGTGGTATAATGAAAATTTAGCATTTTCTCCATTTAATCGTGAGAGGGGATCAAGGGGCACTGTTGTATTCACGTGTGGTGAAAGCATACGTTATCATTCTTTAACTCTCTTGTGTTAACTTAACCTTTTAATGATCAACTTGGTCAAAAACGACCGCTGCAGTGATCGTGAGAAATGTCCATTTGTAGGCCAAGAGAAGAACATTCCCGAAAACTCACCACTGGAATGACTGGCTCGGTTACAGAGTCAGTCATTCCAGTGGTAATTCCTCAAGAATACTCCTCTTGGTCCGCAACTGGACATTTGCCAAGCAGAAATCTGAATTTTTTCGACCACCACACTTCTGATGAATGTCCACTTTAAGGACAACAGAAATCTATTTTTCGGTAAATTTTCGTTATAAATTTACAAAAGATACTTTCCAAAAATCTAAATTTCCTTGAAAAGTATTGGCAATCAAATGGTTTATTGAAGTAAGTAGTATTTTGAGCGCTTTAATGTGCTGCAGACACAAGAGGGGTTAAATGGCAAATTATTACATATACATATATAAGGTTGTTACATTCAATGAACTATTGGGAAATATCGATTAGATGTCCTCCTCACTCATCATCATTATTTTGCCTGGGCCTCCTTGAAAATATCAAAAACTTACACATCTTTTAAGCACAGGTTCGTTGCATATTGTTAGAAGCTCTTTTGTTTTATTAGGCTTTGCACTTGCAATATGGCAAAGTGGGATAAATTTTGCTCTTAAATATTGTATTTGTTGCATTTATAAAGAAAGTGATTCTGGTCACCGAGTTCGTCACAAGTTGTACATAGTCTGTTTTGTCTATCAAATTTTGTGCAGTCGTGCTGCTACTCATACCGCTTCCCGCATTACTATTCAGGCCACGATTCCCAACACTATTCCCCTCACCGTTACCGCCACTATTCCCCTCACCGTTACCGCCTGTATTCCCCTCACCATTACCGTCACTATTCCCCTCACCGTTACCGCCACTATTCCCCTCACCGTTACCGCCACTATTACCCTCACCGTTACCGCCACTATTCCCCTCACCGTTACCGCCACTGTTACCCTCACAGTTACTGCCACTATTACCCTCACCGTTACCGCCACTATTCCCCTCACCGTTACCGCCACTATTACCCTCACAGTTACTGCCACTATTACCCTCACAGTTACCGCCACTATTCCCCTCACCGTTACCGCCACTATTCCCCTCACCGTTACCGCCACTATTCCCCTCACAGTTACCGCCACTATTCCCCTCACAGTTACTGCCACTATTCCCCTCACAGTTACTGCCACTATTCCCCTCACAGTTACCGCCACTATTCCCCTCACAGTTACCGCCACTATTCCCCTCACCGTTACCGCCACTATTCCCCTCACAGTTACCGCCACTATTCCCCTCACAGTTACCGCCACTATTCCCCTCACCGTTACCGCCACTATTCCCCTCACCGTTACCGCCACTATTCCCCTCACAGTTACCGCCACTATTCCCCTCACAGTTACCGCCACTATTCCCCTCACCGTTACCGCCACTATTCCCCTCACAGTTACCGCCACTATTCCCCTCACAGTTACCGCCACTATTCCCCTCACCGTTACCGCCACTATTCCCCTCACCGTTACCGCCACTATTCCCCTCACCGTTACCGCCACTATTCCCCTCACAGTTACTGCCACTATTCCCATCACTATTCAAACCACTATTCGCAGTGCAGTTCGCGTGGCTACTCTTTTTAGCTCATTTTGCTGCTGCCATTTTACTGATGAAACAGTGAATGATAAAAAGGTGTAGGAATATTTAGCTGATGAAAGTGGCGAATGATTATATAACAGGGCACGATGTTCGATTTCAAGTTTACATTGCACGATATGGCGCGAAATGACACGGGAATTGCATGCAACAAATCGTGACAATCAAGCATGGTTGGATTTTCACGATTGTCGCAAGACAAGCAGAATCGCGAGTAGAAAAATGTTTACATTATACGATTTGTTGTGGGCGACGCCTCGCTCACGATCAATCGGCTAAAAATATCGTTCGCGCAAATCAGCCTTAAGGGAATGCTGCTGGCCATTTCTGGAAGAATTGTATGTTTAATAGAGATCTCGTTATTATACTCGTTCAAAGAACTGTACGTCAATCGCGGAGAGATATGTTTATTCTCGGAAATAACAGATATTGTTAATCAAGATCATTGAAAGGATAGTCTCCAAACGTAATACACACACACATTTCTGTAAGAGACGACCATTCTACAGAGAAATTAAGCATTATTATTATTTAACAAACACAAACCAGGATAAACGAACTGAGCTTTAATGAATTTGCAATGAACATGCACATATAAATCGTTTTCATGAAAACCAACGCAATCAACCACATTCATGAAGTACGGCGATACAGTATGACGAAACAGTAATTAGCAAGCGAGCGAGCAAGCAAGCCCTATCAAAGGTGGACGACGAGGACGACTAGGACGGTAACTAGGACGGCAACGAGGACCACGACGAGGACACCCACGAGGAGGACGACGAGAATGACATGGACGGCTAGTCGGCTAGATGGCTAGACGGGCAGAAGGACAAGAATATTCGACCAACGGGTTTATTGTAATTATGTGCGTATTAAAATACCAATCATCAGATTCCATATGCATTGTGCTAATTGACGTAAAATCACGTCCACGCTAGCGCCTGTTTAAGTTCAGCTCGTTAGCAGACGTGTGAATTGGTGTTCGCGAGACCTGGTGCTTCAGCTTGTAGCTACGAACCACGAACCACTGTCATAACGGTGCACCTAACGTTGCTCTATTACAAAGGACGTGACGACGGTGCATCTAACGTTGCTCTATTACAAATGACGTGACGACGGTGCATCTAACGTTGCTCTATTACAAAGGACGTTACGACTATGCATTTAACGTTGCTCTATTACAAAGGGCGTTGCGGTGGCGCATCTAACGTTGCTCTATTACAAAGGATGTTGCGACGGTGCATCTATACGTTGCTCTCTTACACAGGACGTTGCGACGGTGCATCTAACGTGGCTCTATTACAAAGGGCGTTGCTTTTTTTATTAGCTTATGCCATGGCGACTGTCAGTCGTGTGTCAGTCGTCCATCCGTCGTCCGTCTGTCAACTTTTTCTTTAAACGACTTCTTTTCAAGAACCACGGGGCCGATTTCTATTATATTTGGCAGGAAACATATGTAGGGCATAAGGATCCAAGTTTGTTCAAACGAATCCGATCGGCCAATTTGGCCGGCGGCCATCTTGGATTTCGGACGTTTTGAGGAAACGTCTTTAAAAATCTTCTTCTCCGAGTTTGCTCAAGAAGAATTGATTGACCAAATGGTTCGGCGGCCATCTTGGATGACCTAGTTTTCCCGAAAACGACTTTTCCAGACGAGGGATCAGGCCGAAATTTGTGAGATATGATTAGTGGCTAAGGGCCATTAAAGTTTGTCTAAGGGAAGTTGATCCGTCAAAAGACATCGCCGCAGTGGGCAATCAAAATCTAGCATGTTTGGCGGCCATAGTTGATTTTTTTAATTTATTTGTAGGATTTTGAGGCCAAAATTGGTTCCATATATGTTTTCAGGTATACTGAGCTCAAATTTGTCATTTTCGAAATGGTCGGATAAACCGTTTGGTGGCCACCTTGGATTATTTTCCCGCCAAAGGCGCCATGCTAAAGCAATGGGAACTTTAAAATGTCTTCTTCTGGAGAACTACTAGGCCAATTCCAATTATATTTGGCAGGAAGCATCCTTAGGGCACAGGGATCCAAGTTCGTTCAAATGAAGCCGATCGGCCAATTTGTCCGGCGGCCATCATGGATTTTGGTCGATTTTTAGAAATGTCTAAAAATCTTCGCCGAAATTGTTTGAGCGATTGATTCAAAACTCATAAAATATCATTTAGGGCCCGAGCTGAAACAAGTTTGTTCAAGGGAACGTGATTTGCCAAATGGTTGGGCGGCCATCTTGGATGGCCTGGTTTTCATGAAAGCAGCTTCGTCTCCAGAGCCACTGAATGAATTGGGCCGAAATTTGAGAGATATGATTTTGATGACTAAGTGCCATTAAAGTTTGTTTAAGAGAAGTTGATACATGAAGAAGCACGGCCTCTGTTTTCTTGGTACAAGTTTGCTCAACTCATTAGAGTTCTACTTATTGTTAATGACCATTCTAGTTGAGATGCCTAAGGTCCAGGTGAGCGCTACAAGCCCCTCGGGCCTCTTGTTAAATGATCGACCAACAAATGCTGTTAGTGTGCACTAGCGGCTAACATCTACGTTCTGAAGAGATGAGGAATGAGTTTGTGTAAGCATGAGCATTCAGTGTGATTGTTGGCAAGGTACCGTTATTGAGCGATCAGTAGCCTTCGCTAGCTGGATCCCCACCCATTTCTCCCAATGTCCACCCATTTCTACCAATGTCCACCCATTTCTACCAATGTCCACCCATTTCTACCAATGACCACCCATTTCTACCATAACCACCCATTTCTACCAATGTCCACCCATTTCAACCAATGTCCACCCATTTCAACCAATGCCCACCTATTTCTACCAATGCCCACCCAGTTCTACCAATGCCCACCCAGTTCTACCAATACCCACCCAGTTCTACCAATACCCACCCATTTCTACCAATGCCCACCCAGTTCTACCAATGCCCACCCAGTTCTACCAATACCCACCACATTCGCCGTCCCAAGTTTTACTCATGTTGGAATCACTGTTTACTATTTATTTATTATCATTCCCAGGTCATACATTGGCATATTGGATAGGTATATATACGATTTATGTAAACCTTTGAAACCTAAATTCCCTGTATCTAAATTTCAAGATACCTATCGGTGAATATTGTGAAACTAATTTGACCTGGCGATGTTGCTGCCTATGGCTCCCGTTTAAATTATCTACAAAACAGAATGTTTGTTAACTTGTAAATCCGTCAAAGACATTCAATCCGTAAACTTGACGGACTTCGAATTTTTTGACGGAGTTATAATATGGCACTATGATCGTCACATCAGCTGACTAGTGATGTAATTGATTATGACGTCATGTACTTGTCATAATATGTCATTGTGATCATGACATCCGCTAACTAATTATGTAATTGATTATGACGTCATGTACTTGCCATAATATGTCACTGTGATCATGATATTAGCCATCTAGTCATCTAATTGATTATGACGTCATGTACTTGTCATAATGTGTCATTGTGATCGTGACATCAGCTAACTAGTCATGTAATTGGTTATGACGTCATGTACGTGTCATAATGTGTCATTGTGATCATGACATCCGCTAACTAATGATGTAATTGTTTATGACGTCATGTACTTGTCATAATATGTCATTGTGATCGTGACATCAGCTAACTAGTGATGTTTTTCATTATGACGTCATATACTTGTGGTAGAGCTGATTCCTCAATTTGCGCAGAAGGGAGCCTGCATGTTCTCATTTATAACACAGATACCATGCAGAGACTCAACACAGATACCATGCAGAGACTCAACACAGATACCATGCAGAGACTCAACATAGCTGCATAGTGATTTCACGTCTGCTATCTACAATGGGATCTTGCAAGCATAAATAATTTGGTCACTTGCTACACGAGTACACAGTTCTTTTAGACCTGAACTTTTGAAAAATCCCATAGACACGACTTGGAGTGTGACATGCATGGCTCGCGTTCTGTCCTCACATGTGTTCACTCAATGATTTGCTTGGCCATCATGTGTCAATGTGGGCTAGCTTGTGTCCGGCAGAATGCGAAGGTGTTTTCGATATAATTTTGAATGTATCGTAATCATGCCATTAAGCAGTGAATTTTACCATGACAGAGAACCCCACGATACACGTCTTTGTGAGCCACTAGAAGCTGCACTGCAGAATTATAGCGAGCCATGTCAAATATGATAGAGCGTATACGTAGTGTAAAGGTGAACTCAACAAGCATAAGTAGATTTGTTGTATTAGACGTTATTTGTAATAACTATATGACCCCACTGTTAACACCTAGATACACTGGTCACATGTCGAAATGCATGGAAAAACTCCGCTCATAATGTGGATATTCATATCAGAATCGGTTTTTCTCAGCACCATTTATACATACTAAAATAAAATATATTAAAAGCAAGGATAAATGTATTGGTCTAAACTGGAATTAAATCATACAGCTAAGAACAAAATACTATATCTTGCAAAATAGCTTTCCGACTCTTCCTAAAGTTCCGATTCGACCAGCAAATAATGTGTGTCCGTTAGTCTGCCGATTTGTTTGCCCGCCATTTCTTCACATTTCTGAAAAGGCCGCCCGCATTGCCTCTATAGTACACAATTACGCACATGCCCGAATCAAAATTTTCTCGTTTGATGTTTTTGATCGGCTTACATTATCTGTATCCAGATAGAACCCTCACCTTTAACTCGCTTAAGTTAACTCCCACTTAACACCCGTGTGCAGGAACACTTGATTGCATGCATCAGTCAGGGAGAAATGTCACTGGCATAAACCGCAGCCAACCGGTAAAAGACCATTCTGGTGTATGCTATCTGTACCAAACTGGAATGGAATGTATATATTGCTCTGTCTGCATGGGTGGCCGTCTGCCGTGAAATATCTCACAGAAAGAAATCACAATCGACTATATCTTTGAGAAAATGTTTACCGCTGCCAATTTTAGGCGGCTTCCAGATCCATTTGGCCCTGGTTTTATTATTCTGGCTTCAATTGGTTGTGGTTCTCCTGATGGAGAGCGCGATTATGAGGGTGGCGATGGTGGGGCAATGGTCGCACTGATAATCTATTTAGCAGTTACAGGACCTGGACGCATATTAGGTAATGCCGCGCTGTGTGATTCGGATGTAGCTTTCTTTAATATGAGAGTTTTCGTGAGCTGGACAATTGAAATTTGAAATCGACAGTTATATATGTGTGGGCTGTGATGCAAGGATTTACATGTACCTAATTTTGCTACTAAATCGAGCCTCTTGATAGAAGAAGAAGGAGAAGAAGAAGAAGAAGAAGAAGAAGAGAGAGAGAGAGAGAGAGAGAGAGAGAGAGGGTGGGGGAGAGGGAGAGAGAGAGGGAGAGAGAGAGAGAGAGAGAGCGAGGGAGGGGGAGAGAGAGATGAAAGGGAGAGAGAGCGGGAGAGTGAGGGAGGGGCGGAAGGGGCGAGAAGAGAGGGAGAGAAAGGAAGATGGAGAGGGGAGGGATAGCAGGATGGATGGCTGGAGAGAGAGAGAGAGAGAGAGAGAGAGAGAGAGAGAGAGAGAGAGAGAGAGAGCGAGAGAGAGCGAGAGAGAGAGAGCGAGAGAGAGAGAGAGAGAGGAGAGGAGAGAGAGAGAGAGAGAGAGAGAGAGAGAGAGAGAGAGAGAGAGAGAGAGAGGGAGAGAGAAATAAAGGAAGAATGGTACGCCCACTTCCTTATTGATCAAGAATCGCTCTTTTCAATGACAACATTTCTTCGTGATACTGAAACCTATTAACACAGATGAACCAGTTTCTGGAACAAAAGCATAAGAACCAAATGACATTTCCATAGATGTAAAAATAACCGACCAAGGACATTCGGTCCATTATGTAATTGTAGAGGAGCATAGCTTCCAATATGCGATACTTACCTCCATCCTTTATTCCCGGTATGGCAATATGACGAAGTTGAATAATCTTGCAATGAATGACTGAAAAGTGTTGCCATATGCGCGGTGTAGCGCGGATCGGCCGGACGGGTAGGAACCGTTCCAGCTAGGCTGGGTACGGAACGACCGCTCCGGGTATGTTCCAAACACGGCCCCGCTTGGTAGGATAGCACGCGTGCATTGAGCCATACAAGTACACACATTGATGCAAGGCATCAATGGTAAATAGCGTGCCCGGAGGTTATTATAATTCGGAGAATAAACTCAACTGTTTCATGAAAAAATGAAGTTATATAAAGGCATACAAGCCACTTATGACAAAAAATACGCGGACAATAAACACAAAAGAAGGAGTATTTCTTGCAAAAAGATTATTTAGCTATGGGCTAGGAAAAGCCGCTTATATTTTGGTCAGTCCAACAATTCTTCCATCCATCCTTTTTCTCCTGGCCAACCTCCTTAACAGAGAGAGAGGAACAGACAAAATTAAGAGCAGCCAGTGATGAGAAAATTGCACTACTGCATCAACAGAGCGTAACAGATCAAATTTAGGTCATTAGGTATCAACAACTTGCAAAGATAAAGAAATCAACAGAACTGGCAACCCAGTCAGTAGAAAATCAGCGCAAGAAGCAGTACAGGCCCTCACACCTATTCAAACATATTAAAGAATAACTGTAAAGAATATTTTAAACCTAACACTTGATACCTTCTTAAACAGACGTGAAGAGCTTATTACCCGGAAATATATTGGTGAAATATACACTGCAATGCTAGTGAAATGCACAAAGCAAGTATATTTTTGATGCAATACAGGACCCCGATCTGTACCGACAGATAACCTTTTCAACAAAGTTAAGTGGCCAGGATAGAACCAATACCGTGAACCTAGCTTTCTCCAACGAAAATGATATAGTAGAAAACATTCTGACTGAAGACCCAGTGGGAAACAGCCACGACATCGTGATCTGTTTCATTTAGCTATCATATTTATGTCACCTATTAAACGATATCTTTACTGGAAACAGTGACAAACTATTAAAGTATTTTTGCTCGACAAAAAGGCCAAAATCGGCCTCAACCGTTGTAATGATGACGATCTTGTTGACCATATGTGCAAATGTTAGGGTATTAGCCTGATAAGTCAGGTTCTACCAGTACACGTGGCTAATAATATGGGATATATAGAAATATTTTCACATTAATATAATGAATATTTGGTGGTAGAATTATTACAATATTTCGCATTGCACGAGAACATAGTGAGTTATACATGGCCTTATGTTCGAAAACTGGCTACAATGCATGTAGAGATATTCTGGTACCGAATATAGTACATTATTGGAATTTGACAATGGTGTGTCACTACTAAATTGCATATGACGAAATTACTGTACAGTAAACATTTATTAAACCTTTGATACTTTATTAGCGTATTCATATACGTTTCTAACCATATGGGTGAACTTCTGGGGTCGAACCTATTGCAAACAGTGTGGTACAGAAAATCGTTGATCTGAGAGAATTTGCGCCAATTTTCGGTATGGAATTGTGTACTATGAAATCACGTTCCTGTAGAATTTATTTAAATTAGGAATACAATTAGCATATTTCCTGTAAGTATTTGTGGGTGAAATTCTGGGGGTGAACGTATTGCAATGAAAACCATGAATTATCCTAAGTTTGAGCTTATTTATGTTATGAAATTTTTAAATCTCACTACGTCGTAAGCTTATGCCTATACCTATCTAAACATATGGGTGATATTCTGGGCCGAACCCATCATGAGCGATATGTCAGGACATATCGACACCTATCTGAATGTGGTGAATGTGAACAAACCATATTACAATGGGGCCATATGGCGAATATGTAACTACATATTACCAAATTACTTGATGGTAGAATCGTGCAAATGCAGTAGTACATACTCAGTTATATACAGCTATATGTAAAAAAATGATTACAAACCGAGAACTGAGATTCTAATACTGAATATAGTAAATTGTTGGCATTTGACAACTGTCCGTGGCTACTAAATTGAATATTACGAAATTACTACGTGGTAGAAATCTCAAGATTCATTAGCGTATTCCTTATCTAACCATATGGGTGAAATTATGTAGGCACACATATTGCAGACGGTAGGGTATTGAAAACCACAAATCTGCCAACATTGGAACAAATTTATGCGCTGAAATCGCATACTACGAAAATACTTCACGTTCGAATTCTTTTAAATTCCCAATGTAACTAGCATATTCAAACTCCTATACGTCTATGTGAGCGAAGTTCTGGAACCGACAATATTACGGAAAGTAGGGAACCGAAGACCATGAATACACCATCATTTAAGCTAAGTTTTGCGTATTAAAATTACGTCATCTAGAACTTGTTAGATTCGGAATATAACTAGCTTATTAAAGCTCAAGTCTATGTGGGGTAAATTATGGGACTGAACATATTACAGACACTAGGGCACTGAACACTGTGGTGGTTTATTAATACAATGAACCGTTCCAGTTTAGCTATGCCCTGCCCATCTCTAGCTAAACTCCACCCATACCACTCTCGAGTTGGGATCGATGGATTTCTGAACTACTAGACCATAAATTTCAAGAAAACTATACAGGTAAGCCGTGGAATATTTTGACACCAAATTGTCTGGGTCCTGTTGCTGCCTATGGTAGCAACAGCGGCCTGTCAAATTACTTTCAAAAGATTCAACAGCATTTTTATTAAATAACAAAACATACAATTCGTACAACGTGTCAGATTATTAAGCATTTAAGATGGACTAAATCGAGTCAGTCATGATGTCATTATTATGACGAACACACGTGTCATGC
>CM067372.1:57893426-57957062 GCA_034401795.1 Chaetoderma sp. LZ-2023a
GTACGCCCACTTCCTTATTGATCAAGAATCGCTCTTTTCAATGACAACATTTCTTCGTGATACTGAAACCTATTAACACAGATGAACCAGTTTCTGGAACAAAAGCATAAGAACCAAATGACATTTCCATAGATGTAAAAATAACCGACCAAGGACATTCGGTCCATTATGTAATTGTAGAGGAGCATAGCTTCCAATATGCGATACTTACCTCCCTCCTTTATTCCCGGTATGGCAATATGACGAAGTTGAATAATCTTGCAATGAATGACTGAAAAGTGTTGCCATATGCACGGTGTAGCACGGATCGGCCGGACGGGTAGGAACCGTTCCAGCTAGGCTGGGTACGGAACGACCGCTCCGGGTATGTTCCAAACACGGCCCCGCTTGGTAGGATAGCACGCGTGCATTGAGCCATACAAGTACACACATTGATGCAAGGCATCAATGGTAAATAGCGTGCCCGGAGGTTATTATAATTCGGAGAATAAACTCAACTGTTTCATGAAAAAATGAAGTTATATAAAGGCATACAAGCCACTTATGACAAAAAAATACGCGGACAATAAACACAAAAGAAGGAGTATTTCTTGCAAAAAGATATGGGCAGTATTAGCTATGGGCTAGGAAAAGCCGCTTATAGTTTGGTCAGTCCAACAATTCTTCCATCCATCCTTTTTCTCCTGGCCAACCTCCTTAACAGAGAGAGAGGAACAGACAAAATTAAGAGCAGCCAGTGATGAGAAAATTGCACTACTGCATCAACAGAGCGTAACAGATCAAATTTAGGTCATTAGGTATCAACAACTTGCAAAGATAAAGAAATCAACAGAACTGGCAACCCAGTCAGTAGAAAATCAGCGCAAGAAGCAGTACAGGCCCTCACACCCATTCAAACATATTAAAGAATAACTGTAAAGAATATTTTAAACCTAACTCTTGATACCTTCTTAAACAGACGTGAAGAGCTTATTACCCGGAAATATATTGGTGAAATATACACTGCAATGCTAGTGAAATGCACAAAGCAAGTATATTTTTGATGCAATACAGGACCCCGATCTGTACCGACAGATAACCTTTTCAACAAAGTTAAGTGGCCAGGATAGAACCAATACCGTGAACCTAGCTTTCTCCAACGAAAATGATATAGTAGAAAACATTCTGACTGAAGACCCAGTGGGAAACAGCCACGACATCGTGATCTGTTTCATTTAGCTATCATATTTATGTCACCTATTAAACGATATCTTTACTGGAAACAGTGACAAACTATTAAAGTATTTTTGCTCGACAAAAAGGCCAAAATCGGCCTCAACCGTTGTAATGATGACGATCTTGTTGACCATATGTGCAAATGTTAGGGTATTAGCCTGATAAGTCAGGTTCTACCAGTACACGTGGCTAATAATATGGGATATATAGAAATATTTTCACATTAATATAATGAATATTTGGTGGTAGAATTATTACAATATTTCGCATAGCACGAGAACATAGTGAGTTATACATGGCCTTATGTTCGAAAACTGGCTACAATGCATGTAGAGATATTCTGGTACCGAATATAGTACATTATTGGAATTTGACAATGGTGTGTCACTACTAAATTGCATATGACGAAATTACTGTACAGTAAACATTTATTAAACCTTTGATACTTTATTAGCGTATTCATATACGTTTCTAACCATATGGGTGAACTTCTGGGGTCGAACCTATTGCAAACAGTGTGGTACAGAAAATCGTTGATCTGAGAGAATTTGCGCCAATTTTCGGTATGGAATTGTGTACTATGAAATCACGTTCCTGTAGAATTTATTTAAATTAGGAATACAATTAGCATATTTCCTGTAAGTATTTGTGGGTGAAATTCTGGGGGTGAACGTATTGCAATGAAAACCATGAATTATCCTAAGTTTGAGCTTATTTATGTTATGAAATTTTTAAATCTCACTACGTCGTAAGCTTATGCCTATACCTATCTAAACATATGGGTGATATTCTGGGCCGAACACATCATGAGCGATATGTCAGGACATATCGACACCTATCTGAATGTGGTGAATGTGAACAAACCATATTACAATGGGGCCATATGGCGAATATGTAACTACATATTACCAAATTACTTGATGGTAGAATCGTGCAAATGCAGTAGTACATACTCAGTTATATACAGCTATATGTAAAAAAAATGATTACAAACCGAGAACTGAGATTCTAATACTGAATATAGTAAATTGTTGGCATTTGACAACTGTCCGTGGCTACTAAATTGAATATTACGAAATTACTACGTGGTAGAAATCTCAAGATTCATTAGCGTATTCCTTATCTAACCATATGGGTGAAATTATGTAGGCACACATATTGCAGACGGTAGGGTATTGAAAACCACAAATCTGCCAACATTGGAACAAATTTATGCGCTGAAATCGCATACTACGAAAATACTTCACGTTCGAATTCTTTTAAATTCCCAATGTAACTAGCATATTCAAACTCCTATACGTCTATGTGAGCGAAGTTCTGGAACCGACAATATTACGGAAAGTAGGGAACCGAAGACCATGAATACACCATCATTTAAGCTAAGTTTTGCGTATTAAAATTACGTCATCTAGAATTTGTTAGATTCGGAATATAACTAGCTTATTAAAGCTCAAGTCTATGTGGGGTAAATTATGGGACTGAACATATTACAGACACTAGGGCACTGAACACTGTGGTGGTTTATTAATACAATGAACCGTTCCAGTTTAGCTATGCCCTGCCAATCTCTAGCTAAACTCCACCCATACCACTCTCGAGTTGGGATCGATGGATTTCTGAACTACTAGACGATAAATTTCAAGAAAACTATACAGGTAAGCCGTGGAATATTTTGACACCAAATTGTCTGGGTCCTGTTGCTGCCTATGGTAGCAACAGCGGCCTGTCAAATTACTTTCAAAAGATTCAACAGCATTTTTATTAAATAACAAAAACATACAATTCGTACAACGTGTCAGATTATTAAGCATTTAAGATGGACTAAATCGAGTCAGTCATGATGTCATTATTATGACGTTATCCTACGCGTCACTTAATTAATTACGACGTAATAAGACGTAATATGATGGATTGACAACCTGAAAAGGCCCATTAGCACGTGGTATTAATTACCCTCGCTCCGTCAGAGGATGAGTTGTATTGTATTCGGGTCTATGTGCGTTCGGGATGGCAAGGGTCTACAATCTATGATTGGCCTTGTTAAAATATGTGACCTATAAATACGGGTGCTCTCTTAATACAAGTGGTCCATATTGTGTGGACCTCGCATTAACAAGTGGTATTAGCCCTGTAATGCTCAATTTGCTCATGCCGATTTGAATAGAGGGATCCATTTCTAGGTATGCCACGCCTATTTCTAGCTAAGCTCCACCCCTTTTTTGCGTGTTGGAATCGATGTCTATATATACGCTGAATAATGAATTCCCAGACTTCCAATTTCAAGGTAACTATACAGGTAAGCTGATGACTATTTTGAAACTAATTTGATTGGGTGCAACGAAAACCATGAATCGGCCTAAATTTGATCCAAAAATATTTCATGGTAGATAGTTTTAAATCTCACTACTCCGTAAGCGTATGCCTATACCTATCTAAACATATGGGTGACATTTTGGGGCCGAATCCATTATGAGCGATATGCCAGGACATACCGACACCTATCTGAATGTGGTGAATGTGAATCAACCATATTATAATGGGGCCATACGGCGAATATGTAACTACCTACGATGAGATTACTTGATGGTAGAATTGTGCAAAAGCACTAGCTCATATTGAGTTATACACATCCATATATAAAAAAAATTATTACAAATCGAGAACAGACATTTTGATACCGAATATAGTCAATTGTTGGCATTTGACAACTGTCCGTGGCAACTAAATTGAATATTACGAAATTACTACGTGGTAGAAAACTCAAGACTCATTGGCGTGGTCATATCACTATCTAACCATATCGGTGAAATTGTGTGGCCAAACCAGACAGGCAGTAGTAGGGCATTGAAAACCCGCAGATCTGCCAAAATTGAAACGAATTTACGCGATGAAATTGTATACTACGAAATTACTTCACGGTCGAATTAATTCCCAATATAACTATCGTATTCAAATCCTTCTACGTCTATGTGAGCGAAGTTCTGGAGCCGACCATATTACATACAGACAGTAGGGCACCGAAAAGCACGAAAAACCCAACATTTAAGCCAATTTTTGCCTAATAAAATTATTTCATCTAGAATTTGTTAGATTCGGAATATACCTAGTATATTAAGGCTTAAGTCTATGTAGGTGAAATTATGGGGCTAAACATACTACAGACAATAGGGCACTGAAAACTATGACTCACCGGAGGTTTAGCAAATTTTCGGTATGAAATTGTGCACTACGAAATTACGTCATGGTAAAAAATGTTTTAACCTCAATCCATTACTTCACTACATTATTGATATACCTATCTAACTATATGCTTGAAATTCTGTGGCCGAATTTCCTGTAGACGTTCTTAACTTAGCACATGCATAGGCCTACACTTTCGGTTGATTTCTGTATTCAACAAGCTGCTACAATATTATTGACAGCAGTTTTGACCGGAAATTTGGAACATTGGTAGTCTATCAATACTGCTACATAATTACATTGGCCCTACATGGATTTATTCCCACGGATGGATTAAAGACAAAAGGATACTACTGATAATCACACATCCATTATTCATTCGTATCCCACGAGTTCTCTTTCGATACGAGATCGAGAAATGTATCTCGTATGTAGGGGACTATTGAGTAGCCATTGATGTAGCGATTTCACGATCCATGGTGTTGCTTTTACAGTCTGCTACGGAGATAAACTGGGTCCCGGTCTGTCTGGTATCCGAAGTTGAGTCTGTGTAACGGTCTAGTTGTTGTGATAACGTAGGACGATGACCGGTCATTACATTAGAGGTGTAGTTTCGAAGAAGCCAAGCCTTTATTTTTAGATGGATCCATTATTGTTAGCGAACTCTGTATACTTTTTCGCCCTCTACAATATTATTATGCATGTTTTTCTTTTGAAATTTACCACTCACATAGTACGCCTCAAGACTGTCTGTAACAAGTCTGTAATTTTTACCGTATCTCGAATGCAACAAATGTGAATCATACTATAATACAATACGGGAAAGGTTAAACAGACATGGTACATCATCGTCGTCCTCATAATTTATTAACCCTATATTACCTAAGTTGAGTCAAGAATATAAAAAAGTATTTGGTTATTGAGTGCCTATTTGCAGGCCAATAGACGACTGTTTTGAAGAGTTACTATTGGAATGACTGGCTCAATTCTCGAGCCAGTCATTTCAGTGGTGAATTTTCAAAAACGATCTTCTCTTGACCTGCAAATTAACATCCTCAAGATCACTGTAGAGGCAGGTTTTGGCGGCCTCCTCATGAAAGGGTTAAAATACATTAAGAGAAGATGATAGGCTTGCATGGGCAGTCGTTGTCGTTGCAATACTTAATACAGATCTATGATAGAAACAAGTAGGTGGGTAGGGTGGGGTGGGCTACCAGTCAAAGTATTAAAAAGATATTCGTATAGTTGTCTTTATCTGAGATATTGAAATTTCGGTGTTAAACATTCCAAAGGATTTTGCTAGAAAAACACACAATTGTGCCCAAGTAAGTCGCATCTTGGTGGCGGTTGCTTGAAATGACTTCCATGGGCCTAACGTTAGTCAATCGGTCACTGAATCCGGATGGTATATTAATACATTAATGCCGCGCTTGTGTTGGTATCGATGGATCTCTGAGCTTCTGGACTATCAATTTCCAGAAAACTATACAGGTAAGGTGTTGACTATTTTGAAACCAATTTGACTGGGTGCTGTTGCTGATTGTGGCAGTACCATCGCCCAGTCAAATTAGTTTCAAAATATTCACCAGCATGTTTTGTAAATAGCAAAGACATACAATTCGTACAACGTGTCGGACTATTAAGCATTTCAGACGGACTAAGTTGAGTCAGGCATGACGTCATGATTATGACGTCATCCTGTACGTCACGTCGTTGATTATAACATCATATGACGTAATATGATGGATAGACAACATGAAAATACCCATTAGCAAGTGGTATTAATTATCCTCCCTCCGTCAGAGGACGAGTACATTGCATTCAGGGCAACAATCTATGATTGGCCGTGTTAAAATATGTGACCTATAAATATGGGTGGTCTCTTAATACAAGTGGTCCATATTGTGTGGGCCACGCATTACCAAGTGATATTAGCCATGTAGTGCTCAATTTGCTCATGACAATTTCAATAGAGAGATCCATTTCTAGGTATGCCACGCCTATTTCTAGCTAAGCTCCAACCCTTTTTGCGTGTTGGAATCGGTATATATATATATATATATATATATATATATATATATATATATATATATATATATATATATATATATATATATATATATATATATATATATATATATATATATATATATATATATATATATATATATATACGCCGAATAATGAATTCCCAGACTTCCAATTTCAAGGCAACTATACAGGTAAGCTGATGACTATTTTGAAGCTAATTTGACTGGGTGCTTTTAAAGGTTTGCTGCCACTGGCCGCAACAACGCCAGGTCGAATTAGTTTCAAAATATTCAACACGATGTTGATTAAACAGTAACGACATACAATTCGTACACTTGCCGGACTATTCAATCTTCATGACTGAGCTTGATACGCCATTCATTTACACATTTTGGATTGTGACGTCAGCCTGTATATGAGGTATTTGATTATGACGTCATATCCTTCAGTTACAGATCGAACCCAGCCATTATCATAGAAAATGACTGTTGAATAAATAGCAAAGACATACAATTCGAACACTGTCTAGTCAAATTAGTTTCAAAATATTCAACAGCATGTTGATTAAATAGTAAAGACGTGCAATTCGCATACTTGACTGGCTATTCAATGTTGCTGGTGGAGGTAGATACGTCATTCATTACACATTTTGATTGTGACGTCCAGCTCCATCTGACCTACATAATTATGACGTCATATACAGAAAATCCATTATCATAGAAAATGTCCCATGTCTAATTGCCGTCCAAGAGACCTTTTGCAATTTACTACTGGACTTATAGGATCGGTTATCCAACCAGTCATTCCAGTGGTAAGCTTGCAAAACAAGTTCTCCGTCGAGTAGCTAATGCAAATGGACATTTCTCACGATCACCGCAAGAAGCCATTTGTGGTCAATTTGATAGAGTGCTAAAGTGGACATATAAGAGACACCGCGAGTGGGCGTGTGCTTGAGTACTTTCACCTGCAGAAGGAATGATAAACATGTTTTGTACGCAGTCCTCCAGCAAAAGAAGAGTACTTATTTAAAGTAGTTATTTGGAGTTCCGTTGGCTGTTTATTAAAATAATTAAGCAGTCATCGTCGCGCAAACTCTATTACAGTCTGACCAGAACAAATAAGAGTACTCGCCATGAATCATGCACATGAAGATAATAATTATGAGATATCCAGCAATCTAAAAATAGAGCCGTGTCTTCGCGGCGAGAATTATTAGATCTCGTATCGATGGAGATCTCGCGGGACACAGCCCCACAATACCCTGCGCGAAATGGCGGCGCCTATAGGCAATTCTAGACAGCAATTAATAGAAGCATGACTGCTGGAGTGGGCATGCAATGAGAGAGGATTTATACAAAACGGCCGTGAGCTCGCGTAGCGCGCATGCGTGCATGTCAGAGCCTCCCTGACAACACAGCGTTGGGAGAGAATGCGTACTTATAGTCTAATGAGTTGGTACCAGTGATTTCTTTAAATCACGCCATTCTCGCGGTTCTTGGTACGAATCAGGACCAGAATGAGACGAGGATTCCAAAGCTGTTTACCTTTTTAAAATCGGACCAGAAATGGCCGACTTATCCTTAAATGACTCATTGAAATAATTTAAAAATATTACTGGGACGTCGTAATCGCGTGCATGTATTAAATGAATGGGGAATGCGCTTATCACGTGATAGCATCGTCACGCTTTCTGGCTGCACGCTAATTGGCTACAGATCGCCAGTTGATTGGCTGATCGTCCTGCCTCTGACGTCATGAGTAGTATAAAAGGAGCGAAAAATCAGGAATCGAGACCACACTTCTGCGAGAGATGGCCAGTGGTAGGTTGTTGGACCAGTGCAGTGCTAGACTTGGGCAACTGCTGACTGACTGTGGTAAACTATCCTGCAGAAGTGCCTTTCGGAATTCAGTTATCCTGCGCTGGTAAGCAATCGACATCCGCATCACTAAGTTTTTGTAAGCCCTCGGACGGCCATCCAGGGGCAACTAAATAAATAGAAGAGACTTCCTCACTACAACACTTCAAGAGGAGCCTTCCTGCGGATGGGTCTCGCGGGCGAGATGTAATCTCTCCAGCATGTAGAATAAGCCATGATTCTTGGTGGATAGCTCACCAGCTCTTCCGGACCATGCTGAAAAGTGGTATCTTTTAGGCCACAGTCTGGTTATTATGACTATCTAATGGGCATCTCTCTACAGTCATTCTTCTTCACCATCTTGAGAGTAAGCCGCATCAACAGTTCGCCTGCGGAAATTTCCTAGCAACTTCAGTATCGTGCCACCTCACGTTCCGCATCTGTAATGCAGCACCTACAGTGATTTATGAACTCTTTCTGTACCGATGACCAATATGTACTCAAGTAATTATACTATTGTAAAGATTCGGGGACACAGCCCTCAGTGAAACAAGTCATCTTCAGCTAAAAAAACTTGCGTAGACGAGCCAGGGAGACCTTACCGGAATTAGCTAGTCATATTCGGCGACGAGTTACTCACGCCTACTCCTGCACGAATCACAAGGGAGTCACGCATCTACATCTAGATCCCTTCATCAACACGTTGAGTGGAGAACCCGCCATCAAGGAAAAATTATTCCTTATAGAACATGGAAGCCTTCAATCTTTAGCGACCAACTGCAGTTTGGATCGAGAATTTCCTAGAGCGGGAGAAAACAAATCGATGCCAATTGCATCCAATAAATGAACTGAACGATGCAAACCTAATTGTCGCCGACAACATTACTGCATCAGCATCCATATCAGCAACCGAGCCACACAACACACAATGGGCACAACCCACTGGTCAAAATCACGTACCTAGAGGAAGAGGGCGTGGCCAGTCCCATTGTGGGGGCCTCAACAATGTCCCAGGATGCGGGAACCAGCACAATAACAACAATCGACATAACATGTACGATAGATTAGAAGAGATAACGAAACCGATCTCCACACTCACCAACTTAGTCACCATACTCAGCACCACCGTCGCCACACAATCGACAACACGACCAGCAACAAATATGGTAACGCCGACACAGCCACCAAACACATGTTTTCGATGTGGTCAGCTGGGCCACTGGAAGGAGAAATATCCAAATCGCCCTCCGTCTACAACTCCTACCGTTGACTGATGTACACCGCAGCCTGAGACCCCGTTTAACTAGAACCGGCATGATTACAGAGTCACTTCGGTGCCCACTCTCTCAACCTGTGTTCAACTGTGGCCTCTGGACAACAACGTCAGGTAGCCAACACGATGAATCACCCTTCCACGACAATATACAATCACACACACCCGGCTTCATATATGTTGGTACCAACGATGCACACTGCATCCACGGCCATGACATCTCCCTCTGCTGGAGGTTGAGACCCCGCAACCTCCGTATCTAACAAACCTTCTTTCCTATGTAAAATGGCAGCGGCTGGTTGTAGCACATCCACTGAAACAACGTTTATACAAGCACAACGACCCGCCGCCAAAGCACTTAACACCCGGTACCCCTTGGTGGTATGCAATACAAACATCCTGACAACATCACCCACTGCATCCAGCAGCAGTAGTAGTAGTGACGTGGACTGCAGTCAGCATTTGGCGTCATGGCTATGCAAAAAGAAGCATCATCCTAAGAGCGGCAAACCTCAGCGCTGCCACTGCTTCTTTTGCGCATCTAAAAGACATCCCACGATGCATTGCAAAAAGTGGCTCAGACAGGTATCCCTTATCCGTGACTGCACCAGTCCTGTCCAGACTGCTGTATACACCAATTCACAGTACACCACAACAGCATCAACAACACCACCATTGCTACCCCCAACTCCGGCATCGCCTAAACAATCGCAGCAGCGGTGACGAGACGGGTTGGCCCCTTCCTCATTCAGCCACCAACTGCAGTTTTCTGAGACAGACAGACTATATACATGATGATGCTGCACCAAAGGCAATCACTCAGGCAGTATCATTGGAAATTCTTCCACAGGCACAACACAAAGTAATATATAAGTGTGCTTGTCTACTTAGTGCAATACTTGTGCAGTGATGTTGGCATCTACGGCCACAGTTGAGCTGGGACAGGAGGAAATTGTATGGCCCAAAATACCACAGTTAGGAAGCAGTTAGGAAACAACACACACATAGCTATACTGGAACCCGATACTGAATACATGATCGCCTCACAATGCGCCCGTCCCCGAATGATCGTGGACACCGCCAATAAGGATCATATACCGTTCAGAGTATTCAATGGCACCACGGACCCAATGCCTCTTGTACTAGGAGTTCGTTGTGGCCATCTGGTGGATGTGGTATCACTGGAGACACCCCCTACCGCACCTACACCTGCAACAACTTCTGATGATTTACCGGAACATCTGCATGACATATATTTTGTGCGCCACAGTTGGATTGGTGCAATCTCATAAACGTGACATACGGAAACTTCTATATAAGTATCGGGAAAGTTTCTCAGCCAGAGACATGGATCTGGGAGAAACTCATCTCGTGTGACACCCCATCGGCACTGGAAACAACTGACCCATTCGACAACCCGTTCGATGTCTTCTCATTCTCAAGGAGGTGGAGGCACATCAACAAGTGAACGACATGTTGCAGACAGGCATTATAGAGCCTTCAGCATCAGCTGGGCCAGTCCCATTGTACTAGCAGGCAAAAAGGACGGATCTTTGCAGTTTTGTCTAGACTACCGCCGCCTTAATGATTTTAGCGTCATAGACGCGTATCCATTACCCCGGATAGATCAAGCCTTAGATTCCTTGTCCAGAGCCAAGTGATTGTGTACCCTTGACTTAGCTAGTGTGTACTGGCAGGTAGCCATGGATGAGGCTGACAGGGAGAAGACTGCGTTTGTGTGTAGAGACGATCTTTTCCAGTTCTGCAAGATGCCCTATGGCTTGTGCAACGCTCCGGGAACGTTCGAGCATCTCATTGAGCAGGTATTAACTACCCTTCAATGGGAGATCTGTCTCTGTTACATCGACGATGTAATCGTCTCTGGCTCCTCGTTCGAGCAGACTCTGTCCAATTTGGACACTGTCTTAATGCAGTTTCTTACTGCTAACCTCAAGCTCAAACCCAAAATGTATCATCTTTGTAGACAGAGCATCGAGTTCCTTGGACACGTCATGTCTGGCGATTGAGTGGCTACTCAACCTTCCAAAACTACAGCAGCAGCAGAGTGGCAAACCTTCACCACAGTCACGGATACCTGGAGTACTATCGTCGATGCATCCGTCATTTCAGTGAGATTGCATCACCATTGTTTTGGATCACCGAAAAAGATCGACCATTCGAGTGGACGAGTGAGTGTAAAGATTCCTTCGGGCGCTGAAGGAACGTTTGATGACTGCACCGATTATTGCTCATCCTAACCCTAACCTCAATTTCATCTTAGACACTGATGCATCTGCTTATGCCATAGGTGCAGTTCTATCTCAGGTCACAGGAGATGGAACAGAGCAGGTACTGGGTTATGGTTAGCGTACTCTAAACAAAACAGAGAAACGCTATGCGACCATTAAGAGGGAATTGTTAGCTGCGGTGTATTTCGTCAAATATTACAAACACTTTCTGTACAGGAGCCCATTTACCCTGCGTACAGATCATGCCTCCCTACACTGGTTCAAAAACCTTAAAAAACGTTGTTCGTAGACCTGACAAGCTGCATGGAAATGCTGATGCCTTGAGCAGAATCGGGCTCGAGGATGAACTTGAAGTGGCCACCACCGTGACACATACAACACAGCCATCTCTCATGTTCCCCGAATAGCAGTGCGCAGAGTGGAACATGGAGACAGTCACTCATGAACAAGCAACAGATGCGCAAACACAAACCATATACGCGTGGATCCAGGAGGGGGTACATCCTCATAGTGAATCTGTTACACCACTTTCCACAATGACAAAATATTACTATCAGAGGTTTGGAGAGTGTCATATACAAGGTGGCATTCTTTACATTAATAACCGGATAGTGATTCCTGAGCGTTATCATGAGATAATTCTTCAACAACTGCACTAACGCTGGACACGTGGCCATCGAGCATACAACAGACCGCATCAAACAGAGATTCCACTGGATCAGGATACACGATAGTGTAAAGGCATGGATCGCCAAATGTGTCCCCTGCCAAAGACACGCTGTTGGGCAGCACCATTCCGCACCATTACAAATTAAAATTTATGGTGCACCATGGGGGCGAGTGGCTGTTGATGTGCTCAGACCCTTGAATACGACGGATGAAGGAAAGAAGTACATCCTTGAATTACAAGATTATTTTATGAAGTGGGTAGAAGCATTTGCTTTGCTGGACCAACAGGCATCCATGGTAGCAGACTAGCAATGTGTTCTGCCACTTCGGTATGCCCTATGAATTTCACTCCGACCAAGGAAGTAATTTTGAGAGCCGGCTGATCTCCGAGCTCTGCAAATTGTTTCATATGGTCAAAACACACACCACCCCCCCCCCTATCATCCGAAAAGTGATGGGATGGTGGAGAGATTCGACAGAACTCTCGCAGAAATGTTGACTAAGGAAACATGCCTTGATTGTCATGACTGGGATTTAAGACTCCCATATGTGCTCATGGCATACCGCACTTCGCTACATTCCAGCATGGGTTATACTCCAGCTCGGTTAATGTTAGGCCGTGAATTAGCCTTACCTCTGGATCTGGCCATGCCCAAGGTTCCAGGAGAGAAAAATTCACTATGTCTCTACGTGGAGCTCATGCGGCAATAGATAGAACAATCCCATGAGCTAATGAGAGCAACTTTATCCACTGCACACGGGCGTCAGAAAACGAGGCATGACCAGCGCATGCATGAAGACCTGTATGAGGCGGTAAAAATGGTTTGGGTTCACGATTCATGATGTTCTGCAAATGTGCCGAATAAACTGAGTTACCAGTGGAAAGGCCCCTATGTGGTGGTAGGGAAGAGGTCGGACGTGACCTACCATATCCCTGCCTCGGATGGCTTGACCTCAGTCATCCACTTCGATCGACTTAAACCTTGTGTCTGTGACGACTCAGTACCAGAGCTCGGACTGGGTGATACCGGAGCGGTACCCAGACAGATGTCTCTACGGAAACAAGGATTCCAGATGTTAGTCCGGAGACTCGCGGTGCCAGTTCGACCACTCTCCTACCAAGCCAGGAGTCTGGCGAACATATGACTAATGCTGAGGACGATGACGAGATACGTACTCGCCATCTCTCTCCTCAGAGCGGGTCTACACGATCTGCGAAGTCATATCTGAAGACTTTCTCATTTGTGCTGTCTAAGGGGAAGGACGGAAAAGTTGTTCCACCGACCTCTTCCCACTCCCACCCACTTCATGCTATTACCCCAATTATAGAGGTACCACAAGCGGAAGCTGAGGCTGCCCCGGGCCATGCTTCCTGTGGGGTGAAACATATAATAAATAGCATGGAAGTAAAGAGGCTTGATGAGACCTTGGCTTGTTATGGAGAACAGCAAAACCGCACAACTCAGTGTACCCCTCCAACAGATAAAATCGCGAGACCACACCCACTCCAAGGTCCACCCCATTCATTAGCACCACCACCCCCACTCCAACTCACGTCTTTCGTCTTTGCACCAAGTTCGGACATCACTATCACTGGTCCTGTCCATTCCACACTCCACTCGTCGGCTGTTGACTGCCAATCTTCAGATATGAGAGAGTCAGCTGTTATAGAGGAGGTGGCATCTCACAGTTATCCGCCGCCCCCCCCCCCCCGCCCCACCTCCGCCCCCACCCCACCCCCACCCGCTGGTTGTTGGCAGGGAAGCAGCCTGTTCAGCAGACTCTCGGCTTGAATATTCCCGGTACTTAAAAACTATGACAGAGTACCAAACGTCGTGTAACAGGAGATGACTCTCCCCATAGAAAGGGCATCCCCGACCACAACCGCCCTACCCAAGACCCCCGTGAGCAGTCGGAACATCACACCAAGACACATTAAGCCGGGAGCATACAGAACAAACCTGGCCACAAGGCTGAATATGTCAATTCATCGTTGCACGAACACTACATACATACCCGGTTATATAGACAGTATAACAGAGAAATTCAACATCACCAACAACATGGATAGCATGCACCTAACTTATGTAACAGAAAAAGTTAGGCACCTTTTTCCGCAACATTCCCTCCCGCACTAATGCAATGAGTTCATAACCCACCACAACCTGACTTTTCCGCAACGGCAACAGACTCGGCATTCCCCAGCTTGGAAAACTGGATCTGTCCACCTCACACTACGCCAGCGTCACACAGCAACCCCGACTTCCCTACAACAGAACACGACCATCATTAGCACAAGTCAACATTTTCTGCAAACACCCCCTTATCTGGTGGGCGGAAAACCGATCGTATGGAAAGGAGGGACAACATCACAGCCATCTACAGTACACGCTACAGGGGGAATCCCCCCCCCGCCGTTACCTGGAAATGTCGTACGTAACTAGCTAAATAAAGACACTTCAATAACAAGTAATAATAGTCAATATTATTAAGAGAGCAAGATGCCCGCAGTCTGTCGTCAGTATCAAGTGCGAATTTGATACTGAGCGGAAACCAAGAGGGACAGGCTCCTTGAAGGGTTTCCTTTAACAGGCAGCAGTGGGCCATGAGGGTCCGGAGACACGTAAAGAAACAAGGTAGCATATAGTGCAGAGGAGATACTGAAGGCCTCCATGTCTAACGAAGGATGAATCAACATCCTACTGTGGTACCATCTAGTCAGCGCATTGTTCCGGCTGCTGAACTTGGTAATAGTAAGTGGACATGCGTGGTACGTGGATGATAGTCCACACCCAGGACTCTAGCAGGCTAGAAGTGTGCTGTGTTTTCCCGAGATGGCGAGGTCGGGGAAAACTGTCAAATTTTGTATACTGTTGCCCCTGAGCTAAGGTTGCACGATTATTCACTTTTCATAATCGCGACCATTTAAAGAAAATAATCGCGATCATACGATTAATCATGAACTATATTAACTATGTCAATGCTGCTTATAGGACGTTATTATGCTTCTGCAGATTGTAAGATTATGGGTTAGGCACATGGGTATACATACATGGACAGAATACGCCAGTTGCTGATTTCAAACAAAGGAATGTATCAAGATTTTTCTAGACGGAAAACGGAAGGTACCGTATTTCGCTTAATTGTAGCCTATGCTCTAATAGAAGCCCACCCCCTAACTTTGACATATGAGCTCCAATGGTTTCTTAGCAGTTTCAAAACGGCAAAACTCTGTATTAGAGGCCCACCCCCTAACTCAGCAGATTGTATAGGAAAATTTGTAAGAATAACGTGTATAATAATAACAATCGTGTCACAGGGTGTGTCTACTTCAGACCGATCTCTGCCCTGATACATTTCCAGCCCCTCTAGAAGTCAATACAGGCCTCGGATTTGTAAATGTCGACCACCTATTAGATTAATACTAATAGTAGGCCACGTATGTTCAAGATATAATAAAGTTTATTCCACACTTTTGTAGTCAAAAATGCGCTTAAAACAGTCTTGGCGTGATTAAATAGCTTCCTTATAAATATATTTTCAGACCAAATT
Source organism: Chaetoderma sp. LZ-2023a (assembly GCA_034401795.1). NCBI lineage: Eukaryota > Metazoa > Mollusca > Caudofoveata > Chaetodermatida > Chaetodermatidae > Chaetoderma > Chaetoderma sp. LZ-2023a. The sequence goes on from CM067372.1 coordinate 57,909,452, forward strand.
TATGTACCAAACAAATACGGGAGAAAATGCGTATAAATTTTGTAACGCCGATCAACATTGAATGATCCAAATTGACAATATAGCCGGCTTCTTAGGTTGGCGAGCCAGCCGCTCTTTTGCGATGGGAGGTGTTCTCGCGAGATATTATACGCTAACGGGCGTTTATCAAATGGGTACCCGTTATTCAGATAAGTACAATACTCAGTTCCTATCGCGCAATGATAATATATAGAAATTCCCGAGCTCCGAGTCCCCGATTCCAGAATATTTATGTCCGAGTACTCGCTCTAAAATAACCTCTTCAATTGGAGGCGAATCACGTGATTTGTATTTTTTTCGCGACCCCATTTTATATCAAATTGTGGATTAATTTTGAAGTAACCAACGAAATTTATTAAAGGATGCGCAATATTTAGGCGCTCAAATCAAATAATTTCACTTCCCCGGTGATGTTTTGAGGTATACATTAAACATAGACATAGGCGGTGAGAATTTTTACGGGAGAAAATGCGTTGAATTTCCGTGGTATCAGTTTTAGAACTTTTTTGGGCAAACCGTTAGCGCATAACTATTCAGAGAATGGGGAACGCGGGATAAGCGTGTGTGATTACAACAACAATGACAAGTGAATAAATACAAACAAATCAGTTATTTAGTTAGTTTATTTAATCATTCACACATTCGGCTGATAGCCGGATGCTTGTTTCCATGATTGGTAACGCGAGCAGAGTTTCACAAGCGTAAAAGTGTCTTGACAACAATTTCAACATGCCGATTATACGATTATTTCATTTTATAATCGTCCACGATCATTTTTAATTATATATTCGTCATTAATCGAAAAATCGTGCAACCCTACCCTGAGCGTGAGCTCAGATTCGTGATCGCTATTGACTGGGTCGCCAGCCGGTCATCTTGATCATGTCATCTCATCAACCCGTTCTTGGTTATGAGTGGTCAAAATGGCTCAATGTACAGTCAGGCCATGGCAAGCGTTCGTATTGCGAGTCATGTCTCCTGTAATCAGAGGTCATGAAAAGTGATTCTTTGGGAAGCAGGAGGGTGTGTGGGTGAGAAGGTGTAACCTGTCACTTGCTGGACTGGTGGAGCGGTCTGTGATCCCAAGTACCCGCAGGATAATTGACCTGGCTAGTGTGATCTATGCGGTGCCTCTTCCTAAAATGATGTCCCAGGATGATCTATACGAGGCCCTTAGTTAAAATGACGTCTAGCAGCCATAACCTCCATGGTACGGTCCAGCCAGGTTGCGGCCCTCACTAAGATGGCCACTTAATTGACATCATGTACTGTGTCCACTTGGGTCGGTAGAGTGCGCCTTGACTCTGTCCCGGATTATGTTCCCCTAACTTGGACTTTATCTCAGGCATATACGGAAAGGCACCTAGCCTAGGCTGCATCCTGTGTGTGGTATTGGGCGTCTATCCCGCATGGCGGGGACAGGAAACACACCATGAAGGCCAAAGGGTGCAATGCAAAATCGATTATGGTCTGATCCAAGTACGACAGCCCCAACATGACACAGACACAGACACTCAGGATGACTGTATCACAATCTCCATACGACGGTATTGTAAAATTGTGAACTGTGGTACGCACTTTTCGAGCTGTACCGTAAAAACTATGTTGGGTCTAGCTGAGATGGGACTAGCCCTACCCATAGAGGAGGATGCTTGGCAGTCCGCCCACCCAGTAAATACAGTCCAGCTTGGCGGGGTCGGTAGACTTGGAATCTGCAAGACATGGGGCTGTTTAAACCAAACAATAAATTACAGTCAGCTATGCTGTCCTAATTTTGATTGAGAACACGACTGTTCTACCGCCTATACAAATCATTAGCGTGCGGGCTGATGAAGCAGCATCAAAACTTAAACAGTATAACACCGTGGAGAATTTCAAATATTCTCTTACCTACATATTCCAGCCACTAATAAACACGGGCTGGAATAAATCTACTACACACAAGAGGCGGTGCATGTATAAGATCACGTGCATATAAAGGGATGCTATTCTAAGGAACAGAATAAGGAAAACATATATTTCTATTTTTCGCAGTCAACGACATCAAAACTCCACCCATATACAGATTGCCTAAGTTCCCGATCAACCATGTGCTTTCAAAACAAGATTCATGTGATCATCACTTCTATTTTCCGGTAAATTGGATCCAAGGCTATAAACAAAAGAACCGCCCTTCACGCATCTACCACAGCGTGGTGGAGGAGGTGAGAGGTGGTGAGTCAGGGCCACAGCCGCTGACATCATCACGCTCTCCCACACCCCACCGGGCGTTCCAGCCTGAAATTTGAACAGGCGAGTTTATAAGCATCCAACTTGAAAAACCGCTTCACGCTAATTAAAAGGTGAGCGTCCACAGGAATAAATAGTTCCAGATTTTAACATTGATCGGAGACCCGATTTTCCGCTGAGTGGAGATAAAAGTGACTATCCTGCCCTCCTATATTTATATTTGCCTTCTTCTTACGAAGGGAATATACAATCAGACTCCAGTAGAATGAAAGTTAAATAATTCCATATTTGGAAGGATTGACTCACTCAGAAACTTTTGGGCGTGGTCCTCCACCCTCCTGTGACGTCACCAAAGAGTATAAAAGGAGGAAAGTGTGCACTGAAATATGAAGAGTTAGACAAGTTTAGTTAGGTTCGTGCAGTTCCGCAAATAATCAACATGCAGGAAAAGTAATGTCGCTTGCGGAAGATTTAGCCTTGTCCGACAGCTCGGAAGAATGAGCACCTGTGAACATCGGCAAGAAATATCCATGTACTTCTTTAGCATATGATGGACAGCTGTGCAAGCATGCATTCTCCAGAAACTCGGACTTGAAACTTCACGTCAATCACGACAATTTACTTTAGAGAGCATCTGTGCAGACTGCAAGTACCAATATTCTGCCACGTGGTATGGTGTAACACATGCGTTATCATTTAAGCATCGTGTGTTGGTTGTAACATTAAAGCCTGGTGAGCAAAATGAGAACATAGATATCCCGGCACCACGATTTGAAAATAGGCTTCCAATTGTAGTAATTCCGACCAGAAAGATGGCCAAAATCAAACGAACGAAAATAAGGCTGTAAAGATTAGGAAGATATCCGCAACCACTGGAGCGACACCATCACACAGCATCTCTACATCATTCAGCCGACCTCAAGCAAGGACTACTACCACCACCACCACCTCCACATTGATGCCAACAACTTCGGAACCAGCAACAGTCAGGACTTCACCCATCATCGTCACCACAACCACTAGTGCATCCACTAACTTATCTGCATCTTCATCGAACTTAAGTTCCGCAGACATTATTAACATAAATAATGAAATCAGCATCAGATGACCACCCACCATGGCCGTCAAGTACGAGTCGTGGGACCCAAACTCGTTGGGGTAATTTCTCGCCAGACGTTTGTGGACATTATTGTCATGGATGCAGCAAAATGTGTGAATAGGTGTGCGGAAGATAGAATTATTATTATTATTTTATTTTTGAAATACTTTTCTTATTATTATATATGTTTTTAAAATTGAAACCCCGTCCCTTGGCTGACTGCGGTCATCCAAAACAGCTACACAAGATTATTGCATAGCTGTGTCTCACCAAAATAATCGCTGCGGATTCCTGTGTTGTAAACACATCGGGTGCAATGTAGGTACACAACACACCACAGTGAATATGTCTTTTATTCCTGTCGTGTCATCCCAGCTATTGTTGGGGCTGCCTGATGAACCAATTTATTATTATTATATACTGTTTGTGTTATTATTTTTTCTTCTCACGTTAGAACGACGAGACGGATTTTGGATAGCGAGAGTTATCCATGTGGACCCACCAAAATGGGCCGCACTGTATGCATACCTTCGTATACTCGGTATGCATACGTAATTACTGTCATATTTAATGTTGTGATATTACTGTTGTATGTTTTAAACATATATGTTTTTCTTATATATTATATTTTTATAATTTGATTTAGGTACGTTGGAGCTGGGGCATACTCGGCAGAGATCTAATTATCCATCACCGGGAAAACGTGCATGCGAGCTATTGTCTTAGCCGTAATCATGGTATTAATTCAATAAAACAGCATGCACCACAAAATGAAAACCAAAAAAAAGAAAAGGCCTGGGAAAATAAATACCAGGCTAAAAGTCAAAACTAAAAGTATGTTCTCCCTCCCAAACTCTTTCGCACCTCTATGTGCTCTTCTCTGATTAGGCTACGCATCTCTCACATCACTACACCTCTCGGCTACGTGCCTACTCGATAAGTCTATAATTCTCACGTAGCTTGCTCCTATGCTTTCAATCCGCAATGTGTTATTGTTTGTCATGGGTGTCAAACTAGGAGGGGGTGGTGTAGCGCTGATCGGCCGGATGGGTACGGACCGTCTTAGCTAGGCTGGGTACGGAACGACCATTCCAGGTATGTACCAAACACGTCCCCACCTTGGTAGGATAGCACACGTGTAGAGAACCATATGAGAGAGGTTTTCTATAAAATGGCTAAGTCTGTGAGCTCGTGTAGCACGCATGCGCGCACATCAGAGCTTCTCTGACAACATGTGTCAGCATTGGGAGAGAATGATTACTTATAGCGATTTCCTTAAATCACTCCATTCTCGCCGTTCTTGGTACCAATCAGGACCAGAATGAGACGAGCATTCCAAAACTGTTTACCTTTTTTAAAATTGGACCAGAAATGGCCGAGTTATCCTTAAATGGCTCATTGAAATTATTTTCAAAATATTACTGGGAAGTCATAATCGGGTGTATGTATTAAATGAATGGGGAATGCGCTTATCACGTGATAGCATCACCACCCTTTCTGGCTGCACGCTGATTGGCTACAGATTGGCAGCTGATTGGCTGATCGTCATGCCTCTGACGTCATGAGTAGTATAAAAGGAGCGAAAAATCAGGAATCGAGACCACACTTCGACGAGAGAAGCCTGTGCTAGGTTGTTGGACCAGTGCAATGCTAGACATGGGCAACTGCTTACTGACTGGGATACCCTACACCGCAACAGTGCCTTTCAGAATTCAGTTCTCCTGATCTGGTCAGCAATCGACATTCGCATCACTAAGTCTTTGTAAGCCCTCGGACGGCCATCCAGGGGCAACTAAATAAATAGAAGAGACTTCCTCACTACAACACTTCCAGAGGAGCCTTCCTGTGGATGGGCCTCACCACGCAGATGTAATCTCTCCAGCATGTAGAACAAGTGGTGATTCTTGGTGGATAACTCGTCAGCTCTTCCGGACCACGCTGAAAAGTGGTATCAAACTTCTGTGCAGCATGTCATGTGATTAATTAACTTTTAGGCCACAGTCTGGTGGGACTCTGCCTGGTACACTGCAAAAGCTATGCGATGTATCCTGTACGGTGTACCCAGTCATGTGCATGCAATATTTAATTACAACCATAGCCCTCCTTGTTGCGGGCAACTTTCAAACTACCGTCACCGGACAGACACTTTCTAACTTACTGTATAAATTAACATACCAGTTATTATGAGTATCTAATGGACATCCCTCTTTAGTCTTTCTTCTTCACCGTCTTCAGAGTGAGCCGCATCGACAGTTCGCCTGCGGAAATTTCCCAGCAATTTCAGTATCATGCCACCTCGTGTTCCTCATCTGTAGCGCAGCACCTACAGTGATTGATTAACTCTTTCCGTACCAATGACCAATAGGTACTCAGGTAAATATACTATTGTACTATTATATTCATTCATTCATTCCGTTATAGGTACTGATGACTAATAGGTACCTCCCCGGTCGTCTGAGACCGCATTTTATAGTTTCCATTTTCTTTACTGTATATATTATCCTTATTTTTGTGCTTACAACTAACAAATTAACAAGCACTGCAGGCTCCTATGACCTGAGATACTGTTAGCGCTGTGATAGTTAGTTACGTATATGGGTAGTATCTATCCTAGTTATTTTGTTTGCTTTATATAAAAGTTCTAGGATGCAGTACGCTAGGCTATACGATACAGCAACATTATATCCGCATCACTATTCACCCAGCATCAATTTTACATTGCTCGAGCCTGACATGTGATCGACTAAACCTGGCTATTCTAGCTCGATAGGATAGGTTTAAAGTAGTTAGCGACATTCTCTCCATAAGAGACATTTTATGTATGTCTCTTTTCCGGCTGTAGTGGATATGTAACACTGCACACCGCCTAGATTGTATAAAATTGGCCAAATACCTTAGGGCCTCTTATTATTATATCGAGTGATTGTCTCTTTCTATGCTCCTCCAGCCTCAAGGCGTAATAATTGTCTGGACCTCCCACACAAAGTAGGAAGCACAGCGAAAGGATATAAATAGTATGTACAACCGGCCTGCAGTGCATCCCTGGGCATTCTGAAACTTAACCCTAATGACAGCCAAACGTTAGTTCCTTGACACACTGGTGAGGGGCTGGATGCAGATCTCCATCTAACTCTGTACTGTGACTGGGTGCGGTCTTATAATCCGCCACGCCCTCACGGGAAGGTCACTAAGGATGGGTATCTGCCTCTTATTCCCTGCCATAAAATACTCGTGCTTTTTCAGTTGCTTATATGAATGGTAACTTGTCCTAGTGATGTTATATGTGGTTGCGGGGTGATAGGTAACCAGATCGTTATATGATTCTGAAACTGTCTCTCCATAACATGTTCGCACGCTGCCTTTCTGAGGGAGATATTATGTGGGGTGAACTTCGGGGAACCGGGCATCTTTGCCAGTTAGAATCATGTGTCAAAAGATAGGTAGGAATCCCCGCCACTTGCTGCCAAACCTTGGAAGCGAATCTAACAACTAAATGGTAGGTTAGAATAAGGCCTGCATAAATAAAGCGGCAACTACCAATGCAGTATCTTTGGACTTACATAAGATGGTGGCCTTTGAATTCTTCGGAAATCATCTGCCTCCTCTTCACGTAACGCAGCGTGCATCACTATTAATTATAACTTCACTAGGTTGACACACACTACACATAGTTTTTTGTTTGAACAAGAGAGTGGTCCTTTTTACCAGCTCTCTTCCTCCGCTTCGGTGTTGAAGGCATTTTCCTGTGCTGGAAGCCCGTGTGAGGCACTTCCCTCTCGCAACAATATTATTTTGTTAGGGGTATAATGGTTTATATTAAACTTTATAAGTGGCCTTGTTAGGACGCTCCCTTGCAGGGATACCTCTCAGATATATACGGATCTGTGAGGTACCTCTGACGAGCCCACGTAGACAACACACCAACTTAGTTCTATGTACTGTATACTTTCTCTCGTCTACTAGCAAACGAGTACCATTGTTTGTTTAGTGATATATTTTTGATTTATTATCATGTCCAGACCACTAAATTAAGTTATGGTCCGTCATACCGGTGCCACCAATAGGTGGGATAAGACCATGAGGTTCAATCTCGGCAGCAATGGTCGCACGGCCCCACTGGAACATTATTGATCCACCGGTTCTAGAAGCCGGTCTTTGTACCTTCCGGAGAGTTGCGATACGGGATCCATAACCCCAAAAACCGTAGCTAACCAGCCCTCCTGCGCATCCTGTACATGTGGTGCAGTGGAGCGGAGCAACAAAACAGACCAGCGCGTATCCCCGCGAGCTACAATAAGAGATTATAACACATTGGAATGATATAACCAATACTTTGATGTCTCCATTGCTTTGGTCAAGGATAACTCAATATTGCATATTCCCCTTCTTTCCATTAGGCACAATATATTTTTTCGGAGATATTAGATGACGGAGATGAAAATAATATCAGAGAGATATGACATGGATTTTCTCTCCCCTCACTCATTCGACAACTCGTGGATGAAGTGTGATCCGCCCATCCATTCATCCGTTTGTTGATCCACAATAACCACACCACCCCCACCTGTATGCATATTTACCACCTCTTTCTCATTTTGTCTCAAAACATCTTTTCACAATTCTCTCTCTCTCTCTCTATCGCTATGGCATCTCTGTATAGTAGTATGTACCTCCGTGTATCTTTCGCACTCATCATTTCGTCGTCATTTCCTTCATTCCACCATTATGTTTCTCTCTCTCTCTCCCTCTCTCTCTATCTCTCTCTCTCTCTCTCTCTCTCTCTCTCTCTCTCTCTCTCTCTCTCCTTTCCCTCTCCACTCTCTGCCTCCCTCCCTCCCTCCCTCCCTCCCCCCTCTCTCGTTCTATCTCTTTCTTTCTCGCGAGCCACAACCCACCCTCTCCATCACCATCTATCAATCTCCCCTTTCACATCTCCCACTCACCGGATCCCTGACTTCTGACTCTCCATATGCTTGTGCATTCTGGCTTATTCCATATTAGTCCAGTCATTACATGACAAAGTGGGTCAACCCACCACAAATTGCAACATACTTTATTTTATCACCATTCTTCTCAAAAAAAGCAAATAAAAGAAACTATTAAAAGTCTTCCAAAATCGGAGTAGTGTAACAATGCCTAATTTCTACACATCCAAGATGGCCGCCACGATTTTTACCATTGTCAATTTTTCACCTCATTTTTACTTCATATCGAGTTATTTGTAAGGTTTAAAGCTGTTAAACCTCACATATGTAAGTGATACATATAAATAAAACACATAAAAAGTCCTGCATATTCTAGGTAGTAGAAAACGCATAATTTACAGGAATCCAAGATGGCCACCATAATATTTGTCAAGGCAGTTTTGAACTTACTTTCAGTTCTAGACACTTATTTTCGATGCTTAAGGGTGATACACATTAACCATCTTTTTAACATTAGAATAGCTTGATTAAAAGTAATAAAATGTTTCAAAACTATACAATGTCAAATATTGTGGTGGTCACCTTGGATTTATACAGGTTAAGCACTGTTATACAACTTGAATTTTAGGATTTTTTGCGTGTTATTTGCTTTTTTGAGGTGGACAGTGAAAAGAATGTTTGTTGCAGTATATGCACTTTCTGGTGTATGTCAGTTCGCATGCGAGGCATTATGTGGGTCCCACCTGCTCTAACATTTGACAAGCCCCTTTGTGGAAGCCTCTAACAATATAGTTAGATATATATGTGCAAGGATACACTAAAAGTGTGCCTTTTGTGATAAAAGCATGGACATTGGCATGAAAGTAGTATTTGATGATTTCAAATATGGAGCCATTTCTGATTTGACTTATATTTGGCATTACCGTGGCAACTGTCTTTGCAATTATCAAATATGAGAAAATGATGGAAACACCGATATTTTTATAACTGTACTTGATAGGAAAGTAATTTCAGTATGGTTTCATATGATTTATAATCCTGGCCATGTTTCTAGGACTCAGGTGGGTGGGTGGGTGGGTGGCATGTTGCTATGCCATTGAAGCATTGTCGGCAGCTATACTCTGAAAAGCCTTTGTACATGATGGTATATACTATAGAATTTGAACTAATTTCCTATCATTATGCTACACGCTAAGCAAATTCAATGGAGTTGGACAGAAATGTATGGTGAACAAATGTTTGTGACGGTACGTAGAGATCTTGATACCGATATGGCTGGACTGAGCATGCTTGGTGATTAGCTCGAGGGTAGCGGATGGGGAAAAGCTCTAGTACAAGCTGAGGTGGCGTCAGCAGGTACAGCATATTCCTATCTAAAGGCATCACATGTCGCTCGAACTAGACATACACACCAAGTGATTGCATGCTGTTTGTATACACTGCTAAGCAAGGCATACACAGTATACAGCCAGCCCCCAAAAGACAATTGAGATACACCTGAGAGCTTTGAAACATGGCGTAATCGCAGGTGTTCAGAGAGCCCATAGTTTCTGTACTGGCATACTGCTTTGCACTTGGAGCTTCTTATCCTTACATTTGCGCGATCTCTACGAGAAGAAAACTTTCTTATTTATGTAGACTGCCTTACTAAACCTGTACCCATGTATTTCAGCATGGACCACTTCAATTATGCAAGATGGGCATCAGTTCACATCCGAGACATGATCAATCTTAAGACAACTAACCCTGTCATAGATCCAGAATTCTGTATTTGAAATCTCTAGCTGCAAAAAAACCACAGCGAGTATTCTCCTCCATAGCAATTGACCATGCCCATGAACAGAATAATCGCCTTGTAAAGGATGACGGAGGAGTTATTGGCCTTACTCAAAACTCAAACGCTCTAGAGCGTTGGATGATTTCAGGATCAGAGATTACCCATGTTATCATTGTATTTGAAGAATCCATGAACATAGCTACATACAATGAAGAACCACCAAAACAGCTCATCAAGACCAATAGAAGGGTATCCAACATACATTTGCCTAGCATATCGCATCATCGACAAAGGCTGTAGAAGAAATTGGTAATCCATTTCTTGAAGAAAACAATGACTTGCTGCGACTTGATACACATATTATGGGTAAGGAGGCGGTTTCATCTCTCCAACTCGCTGAAAAATGTGGAGAGGAACAGTATCGGCTCTTTGTCAAAGAGAGACTAGTGAACCAAACAGACTTTGTCTGACCCTATCAAGAAGAATAAACTGACCTTGTTTCGTCTTCCAATTAATCAAGACATGTCAAAGACCAAGTTGCAAGTGGCCTCCATGAAAAGTAACTGCTCTTTGTTTTCACGATTGTACCTTGCCTACCAGACTCGTGGAAGTAGCCTGGATGAGGTCTTTAAGCGCAAGACTCATGCATGTCAACCCACTTTGTCTGACAATGGAAAACTATGTCTAAGGAAGAAGGCAGACTTACTGGAGTGTCTTGAGAGCACCCGATAGTCTCCAAATAAAGCGCCTGTCATTTTATATTGGACAGCACTAGTGGATTTGTAGAAACCAGGAAGTGCCAGAACATTTGATTACATAGCCAAACAGCTACATGCACAGTGTGTCATTCATGTCGACATTGTATGGGATTTCTACTGGGAACAGTGCCTCAAATCTCAAACCAGAAGCAAGCGGGTAAGGGCATAAAAAGTGGAGGGAATCCACCACACAACCTCCCGGTAACCGGCAGCAGTTCTTACGGATCGAGGACATTGAAACTGACTAGCTGGTAGCTGCAACAAAAAGTCCAGATATGGTTTCTAACCATCCAAGAAATAATTCAGGTCTAGCTCCATGCATTCAAGATGAGGCACATACTCGGATGGTGTTACACAGTGCTGATGCAGACACTCAATGATGCGGGAGGTTTATTGTTTGTGCAGTCGGCACTTGCGTGATAGTTCTTGCAGTATCTGTTGTGTCGTCTCTAAAGCTGAAGCAATTGTGGGTAGCTTTTGGTATTGGTAAACACTTTCGATATATTGCTGCTCATGCGATCGCTTGCTCGCTTGAACCAGAAAAAGCATGTGCACGTCCTATGTTTCACGCCTTTACATGATGTGACACAGTGTCAGCATGGGAAAAGGTTGGCAAAAACAACGTGGGAGATCTGGAAGGTGTATAATGAAATTACCACCGCACTGCAAGCACTGCCATGTGCACCAGCGAATGTATCAGATGCGACTATGGCTGGTGCAGAGCATTTCACCATCTTGTTGTATGAAAGGACAGGCATAAGAAGTATTGATGAGGCTCGCAAGCAGCTTTTACATGAAATGGCAGAGCCATGGATTCCATCCCACCATCAAGAGAAGCCCTGGTAGAGCACACTAAGCGGGCAGCATATCAAGGTGGGCACATCTGGGGCAAATACCTGATTCAAGCTCCAGAATTTCCATCACCAAGTGACTGAGGCAGGATAGAGGACTTGAAACCATTGTGGACCAGGCTGCCAGAAGCTAGTATGTTTTGCAGAGAACTCCTGCAATGTGGATGCATGAAGGGATGCTGTGGACGCTTCACTTGGATGAATGCTGCGCTAATGGGCACACCATTATATAAATGCGATTGTGACTGTGACAGATAATCAATGGAGGGTGTATGTGCATTTTATGTTAAGCTAAAGTTTAAAGTGGTTTGGTTGGTGAATTGAGATCAGGTTGCACGCGAGTGAGCTAACAACTGCGCCACTCATGCATTTGATGTATGTTGACCTTATTGTTCTAAATGGCCTTCACCTCAAAATTAAAAGAACATGATGTAAATATGTAGCCAGGACTATAAATCATATGAAGCCATGCTCAAATTACTTTCCTATCAATTATAGTTATAGAAATATCGGTGTTTCCGTAATTCTCTCATATTTGATAATTGTAAAAACGGTTGCCATGGTAACGTAAAAAATAAGTCAAATCTGAAATGACTCCATATCTGAAAATTATCCCAACATCAAATACTACTTTCACGGCAAGTTCCACGCTTTTATCACAAAAGGCACGATTCTTGCAAATATCTATCTAACTAATGCAGGAGGGTGCACCAGCAGATAGTAAGATCGGAACCATCGAGGCTTGGAAGAAATCAGACAAAAGTGAGTGTTTGGACTCTACTGGACACGTTATAGTGAGAACGTGTCCGCTTGAATTGCTGAAGTGCACATATGTGAGCAACACAGTTGGTCATATCCTGAGGGGTATAGCGATTTCACAGGCTGTTCGGGGACAGCTGCTTGTAAGTGGGGCCCTCAGGATCATGCCAATGTAAGATGTCTTGGCATACCAGTACCATACCCAACAGCCGGTCTGGCGGTAGATGAACAAGAGAGTGCAGTGGCACCAGAGTCTTTCCATGACGTTGATGAATGTACCTCAACAGAATCTGACCAAACCACTAGCGAAAAGGTAAATGTCACCCCAATGCCAGAAGACCCTACTGCTGTAGGAACACGCTATAATGACATAATGGATGAGCCAATCGCACTAGAAAGCCTACATAACTCCAAAATCGTGCAGGACATCAATCAGGAACTACCGATAGGTAAATGCCATCCAGAACTAACGCACAACCAAGTTGTGTTAGCAGTATTTGAAAATGGTAACTATCATACAAACATTTATCAAATCAGAATGGACTGGTAACTGGCATCTGCATTTGGAGACGATGCAGGAAATGGTGCCATATCTGGCAGCTACATGTCACGATAATTATATCAAATCTGTTCACCACTATTTGCATAATATTGAAAGCCTACATGATAAACATTCTGAGATGCCAAGATGGCCTGCATGTTGGTAGACAATCTGAAAGCTATTGGACAGGATTGTCACATGACTTTCTTATTGAGCAAGTGTTGATGGGGAGTATTAAAAGTACAGGTGGGCTGACAAGAGGACGTGGGATGACGGAAGCACAGAGACGTTTGGTTGCTGTCTACCAATGCCTTTTGAGAGGTGACCTTGGTCATGTAGGAGTTAACATCAGTATGTTACCTGGCGAGTGAACAACGCAAAGAAGGGCCAGTGGTGAGGCTGTTGAAGGACATAGAAGATATACAGAAGCTCATCGCCTTTTGACTACCAGAATAACTTCTCTTGAGAATCCAACACTACACAGTATTGTGAATGGTGTTACGGCTGATCGTACTGTGAATGTCGAGTGTGGGAGTTGGGGACAAGATTCTGCAAGACATGCTTGACAAAAGCATTGTCGCATATTCATTCATGAAAAAAGATCAAGAAGTTGCCCTAAATAACAACAGTACAGTGAAAATCAGAGGTGAGGAGAGACACATGGATACACTATATCAGATATGTGGCAAGTCACTGTGGTCAGCCAGCTGTAGTGCTTTAGGAATATTTGCATGGGCCAAGCAGAAATGGCATAGCACAGCAATGAGAGACATGGATGCGGGTTGCAGCAATTATGTATTTATCAGGTTCTATTATTGTCGTCAGTGGACGAAAGGATGACTGCCTTACAGACTGCAATTGATGTGGGTGAGAGAACGACTAAACCAACTTTCTTCATTGCAGATGACACAGACATTCTGGTATTACGCTGGTATTACTCTGTTTCCACTCACATGGCACGAAAAAGGAATCAAGATGCTGGAATATTGGTCTCCGGGGAAGCATACTTAGCCGACAAGTATTTAACCGTGTGTTATTTGTTCATGCTATCCTTGGGTGCGACATGGCATCCCACATTGTGATTGTGAACGGACGTTGCGTTGAAGCTGGTGCACACTAGTCAAGTATTCTGCTATATTTAGAGATCCAAACAAGACAACAACATGTCATAGCAGTAGGGGAGAATGCCATAATCTCATTGGATAACCGGCAATCAAGTGACAATATAGATTTCTTCAGACCACAACGCTTCCACCAGAAGGTAGGCAGTAGTACATCGTGTGTGACGCCAGACTGAGGTGCTCCCCCAACCTCAGCAGCTGCCAAATTCCACAGTATGTGCGTCTACCTACAAGTGGGTGGCACCTGGAAATCATATGAAACCAGAAGACTCGTGATGGTATGAACATAATAGCGTTATCTGCCAGTCATAGCAGACAAGGAAGCAGCCATAATAGAACTGCTGGAGCTTGCCAGGCGTTACTGTAAAATGCGATGTAGGAACAGGCGACGATATTGTAGGAAGAGTGGGATAGATTGTTCTACTGGGTGTGGTCAGTTCAATCGTGTATGTATTAATGTGACAAACATATAATGCACAAATAATTGTCATACATTATATTAAATTATAGCCAACGGATCTGTGAAGCAACAGTTATACCGAATGTATAATTTATGGTCGCCTGGGCCTTGTCACGAGGCAAGAATATGCCTAAATCCTAATTATCCATATCGACAATGATATGCACTATTTTAGAGTAATTTATGGGCGTATGCTCTACATCACTAGGCCACAATATGCCTACATACCAATTATCCATACGGACAACAACATACACGTTACCATCTGTTGTCAATTAGGAAGCTCATGGTTCCACTGCAACACAATACACTTAACTTTATCTATAACTGAGATACTTTAGGCCGTCGAATTAAGTGGTCACTAAAGAAAGGCAGTCTCTTAATACAATTCGTCTGCTATCTTGCGACCGTAGGTACATGTGTACGTGCGAGCTATCGTAGGAACATGTATGCGTGCGAGTGACCATAGGCACATGTGTGCGTGCGTGTGAGTGACCGTAGGCACATGTGTGCGTGCGAGTGACCGTAGCTACATGTGTGCGTGTGAGCGACCGTAGGTACATGTGTGCGCGAGAGCGACCATAGCAGGTACATGTGTGCGTGCGAGTGACCGTAGGCACATGTCTGCGTGCGAGCGACCGTAGGTTCATATGTGCGTGCCAGTGACCGTAGGTATGTGTGCGTGCGAGCAACCGTATGCACATGTGTGTGTGTGCGAGCGACCATAGGTGCATGTGTGCGTGCGAGCGACCGTAGGTACATGTGTGCATGCGAGTGACCGTAGGTACATGTGTGCATGCGAGCAACCGTAGGCACATGTGTGCGTGCGAGCGACCGTAGATACATGTGTGCGCGAGAGCGACCGTAGGTACATGTGTGCGTGCGAGCGACCGTAGGTACACGCGTGCGTGCGGGCGACTGTTTGTATAGAGGCTATAACTGATTACACAGCTGTGTAGAAATATCCGAAAAAAGATTGCTAAAATATATTTAGATTGAAAGATTTAAGCTAAAGAAAATATCACTCATGGTCAACATCATATTCACGATTGTTTCATTGTTCTCATAAAATTTGAAAGCAACAAATAGACTGCATATGAGCTACATTATACACCAGTTGCGCTTCAAATGTATGCATATATATATACCTAAGTTGTACTACCTAGCTGTCTTGGAGAACGGAGGTTTTTCAAAACTGCACACAGTTTTACTCGCCTAGAGCAGTTTTACTCTCCGCAGCCCGTTTTAATGGAATGATTAGCATGGATTCAGTCGGGCAGGTAGCTGACGTCATAATCAAAATACGCCATTCGTTAGCAATCAAATGACATACACCTGAAACAAATGTCGCGATTAAACGTCTGACAGTATAGTACATTGCTCATGCGTCATCTCATGAAGATTGCATATAGATTATTGCCAATGCAGTTGTTTTAAATCATTTTTGCTCACTACTTATGAAAATCTTATTTTTGCACTTTGTTAAATGTCATCAAAAGCCCCTCAATGTCATCGCCTCTACATTGATTAAGAGCATAGCCATATAGATTATCAAATGAACGCTTATGATGGCATCTGTCCAGATAACTTAGTCAAATCGATGATATATGTATTCTCAATCCGTACATTAAAACTACTCTACACGGGTTAACTAACGATCTCCATCATTAACACCTTACATTATCAGCGAATACGTGTAGTTGAGATAAGACCATTTGCCAAAAGCAACATATATCTATGCAAAGAATATTGCACCGACAAAATATTCTTAGTAATACCAATCTTTGCAACTACAATGTCTATATTCTTTTCTGCTTGTTAGTACTAAAGGATCAACACATCCCACCGGAATAAATACCATCTCTCTGTGTATTCGCTGACTAAAGGAATGGCTAATGCAGAACTAATATGAGATGCGGTTAATCCACTTCACAGAGGAGGCCATAAAGCAATACTGGCGCAGAAGTACTGATCAAAGTATCCTAGTTGTTACTCGCCCGTTTCAGCAGACGACCTCTCGGGACACTGACTTAAAATCTTAGTATTCCTATTAACTATATGCTGATTACTTCAACCATGTAATGATCAGCTCACCCATCAACTGAGTTTCAAACAGCACATTATCTTTGTCCCAACAGAATTCGTAGTTCGTTAACATACATACAGAAGATCTCTTGACGGCATAGTACTGTAGTAGTCCATAAAACCTATTAACATACATACCGTAGATCTCTTGCCGGCATAGTACTGTAGTAGTCCATGAATCGTGCAATTAACTCGTCTTGCGTAAACTTAATCCTTTAATGATCAAGCCGGCCCAAGCTGTAGTGATCTTGAGGAATGTCATTTGCAGGCCAAAGAATGCTATTTTTGAAATTTTACAACTGAAATAACTGGCTCGATATCGGGCCGAGGCATTCCTGTGGTAACCTTTCAAAAATAGTATTCTTGTGGCCTGCAGACTGGCTAAGCAAAGACGTGCATTCTTTTGACCATTACACCTTTGGTGACCTAGCTGAAGAATCCGTTTCTGTAGTGGACCTGAGGAATGGCCATTTGTCTGACAACAGCAAGGTATTCTTGCAAATTTCAGTGGTGAATTTGCAAAAAATTCTCTCTTCACCTGCAAAAATTATAGTTTTGTTGACGAATCTTGAATAATAAATGGCGAATTAATATGAGTACCATTTTGAGCGGTTGTTGACCCCAGAAGGTTACACCCTGTAATGATATGGCAAGTGATTGCAAATGATGTTCCTATGACAATACGTTCGTCATATTTTTATAATTATTCCTACGGTGTAGAATATTTGAAACAGATCACAAAGATGTGCCATTCGAAAGGAACACGAATGTGTATATCTGATATTATGGTGCACAATACTCGCATTAAAGACTTTAAATAATTTTTCAATGGCACCAAGACAAAGGGTTTGTTGACTGTGTACCTGGCTCGGAAGGTGAAACATATGTTACGACTATCACTGGCAATGTGGTTACGTTAAAATCACACATGGAATGTGGTTGATCTAGGAAGCGTTCAGGAAGAGTCAGATATGCTTCTCGTACCCTATGATGCCAATGGCCATAAGACTGAAATTCGTGGCCACCTCTATGCCACAGTATGCCCAACGAATGGAAATTATAATAATACTTCAGAACAGATGGCATTATTTCCTAGAATTATGATCAAGCCATGAACTTTCCACCAACAGACGGATCAATTGATGTGCAATGTGCCCACTTCACGTGCAGTGCTTGGCAAAATGTATTGAATACCAGCCCCACATACCACGAATCAACAAAATTACGTCTAAGGAATACATGGTGGTATTTGCAAATAGTACATGTAATGTAATTGAACAGTCAATAGAATGGAGATCGCGTCTGACTGGATGTTGTGTTGACTTTGAGAAGGCCATCGACTGTGCACAGAAAGTGATATATCATAAGAAGTAATTGAATCCCACCTAATTTTATCGAAATGGCTCAGCCCATGTACCAAAACCTTTGCTATACAATGATGGATGAAAATTGATATTTAAGTGGCTTTGATATATGCCCAAGTGTGAAATATGGTTGTGTGATATCAGGATTCCTGCTCTTTCTAGAGCTCGACATGGTCACGAAGGATCAGTTGGATGAGATGGAAGATGATGACCAGCCTAGAAGACCTGGATTTTGCAGATGATCTTACGATATTGTCAAGTACACGAGGTCATGTGTAAGCGAGGCAAATTCAGAATCCGGAGTTAAGCCTGGCTCAAGCTCAATGTTCTGAAATGAAAATGATATGGTAAATCCAACACACAATGAATCAGTCTCAGGCATGGAGAAGAAGTGCTAGAAGAGGTAAAAGTAAAAGGCGGCACAGTCTGTGACATCGAAACTAAAACAGGAAACGCAGAGGAAGCATACAAAGTGTAACAAGGTATGGAGATGCATCCAGTTTGAGAACAAGATCAAATCCGACTGCTTGCAATGTTGCTGTATTAGAGTGAAACTCGGGGATGGCAAAAGGAGGCGAAGTCACGCTTGGCATATTGTCTCAGAAGGACATTGTGCAGACCCATATGGCAATGAGAGTTAACACCGCTGAGAAAAGGAGAAGAATAATCATAGCAAACAATGATGAGCAACCAAAGATGATGCATGTGGAGCAGAGATGCACTATAACAGACGCTTTATGGGTTATTAAAGTGTGAGTACTAAAGACATGTGTTAATTTTAAGGCGCTTGTTTAGCATTTAGTACATAACTTTGGAAACTAGACGACGATAGTCCCTTATAATATATGATCATACGTCCACCCATCTTACAACACTATCAGCATGTGCCCCACCCCACCGGAACAGGTGTCCATTATGGGCAGGCTAGGCTGCAATTATGTTTTGTTCAATTGTAGGCTAGGTTAACCATAGTAAACAGTTAAGCTTATATTTGTTCTGCAGTATAAAACTAGCATGGTAACATGTAACATGTATATGTTAAAGAATATGCCCTTATTTTCATTGACTTTCTTATGTGACCTTCAGTCTTACAGGTTTTCATTTTAAAGTTAAGAGTCATTAAGCATTCGCCGTGATAATAAAATTTAATTTATCATTCTGTGACTTCTAGTGTAACATGTTCTATAAGACAAAATTTGTTACTTTTTAAACGTAAATTCTGAGTGATTATAGCAAACTTATAGTTTGACTCTTCCAATGTCCTGAAATTATACTGTGAAAGCTCGCGCTTTTGGGTCTTACTTTGAAATGTCTACCAACGCATAAGGGTAACAAAGGGGGAAATGCCAAACTCAGCAAACTCGTCTGTGGTGATTAGACCATTTAATAAACTGTTGAATATTTTGAAACCCATTTTACTGGTAGATGTTGCTCTCAAAATATTTAACCTACCTGTGTTTTATCTTGGAATTGCGATTCTGGGAATTCGCGGTTCATAGTCGTTAAATTTATTCAAACGCGTAGGCAGAGTGGGCTGAGCTTGCCTTGAAATGGGCTGGACATCGTCTCTTTAAGAAAACCGCTTATTTAGAATCTATTGTCTCGCGCGACAATTTTTTTAGGTTTTATATCCAGTGACTCTTTGATGGACTATACGTTTTCTTTTATAAACGGGTGTGTCGGTTCCTGTGACAATAGTATATCATCAGTATCTGAATAGTCAGTACAATGGTACTTCGCACAGGCAGTGACGCAATTGTTAGCAATTCTTTCGATTTACTATAGTTATATCACAACCACCCCATGTATGGATAAATATGATATTGTCTGATGCAATGTTTCCGGGCATCTTTTTTACAATGGACCTTTCCATTTTAGCTATGCCCCGCCCATCACTAGCTAAACTCCACCCACACCTCGCCGTGTTGGGATTGATCGATCCCCGAATGCCCTAGCTATCAATTTCCTGAAAACTATACAAGGAAGCTGTTGAATTTTTTGTAACTAATTTGACTGGGTGCTGTTGCTGCCTATGGCAGCAACAGCGCCCAGTCAAATTAGTTACAAAATATTCAACAGAATATTTATTAAATAGTAAAAGCAAACAATTTGTACAACAATGCATAGACCGTCTTCAAATATGCGTTCGTGTCGTACCTATAGACGTCATTCATGACGTCATTCATTATGATGTTATTGTATACATCACGCAGTTCATTATGACGTCATATGATGGGTGGGTACTCTGGAACGGTGAATTGCATATATTACAAACTTTCTTACAATCGTGGATATTACAAAATTTGGCTCTGCTTTGCTCTTACCAGACCAGACTTATGTTGTGAAGAAGATTTTATACAAATCAGTTGACATGATGAATAAGGAGCACGATTACATCCGTATCAGCGGCTACAACGACCGCAGTATGAACAGTAGAAAGATACAAAGTCACATTCGTGATTAATGTGTCGACATCTACCTTTGCTTTTCTGATATCATACATGTCAGATGTGAGATCTTGGCTAAGTTGTAGTATGAACTGGCTATCGTTTCTATCATTGCCGAGTAAAACTTATTGATTCTTTTGTGCACACATATTGGATTCGATTTCAACACCTGGTGCTGCCTTAATAAACCTTTAATGTTCCCGAGCCTTTGTAGATGCCCCATTACCGTAACCACCCAAACATTGTGTCAGACAATATCTTATTTATCAATGTATGTGGGTGGTTGTGATACAGCACCATGTGCGTATGGCCATGGAATACAACCATAGTGAAAAGGTTAAAAAATCAAATCATGTTCGAACTGATAGCATGGCAATTTGCTACTACTGACCACAGACTATGTGTGATCATGCATAGTGGAACACGATCTGACACGATGAACCACATGATGTACACTCATTTCATGACATTTTCTGCCAATCGATCCGAATTGAAACAAGAGAAGCTTCCAGCGACAGAGTCCTCTACATTCCAAAATGATAACTAAAGATGCTGGCACATCAAACATTCTGAATGTTATTCGTGGCAATGGTAAGTCCACAATACGAAACTCGTGTTCTGGGACCGTAATATGCTAATGTCAAAAGAATGGAGAGTGCCGCGGTACTGACAGTAACAAAATGGCCAATAGAATTGGCGCTCACGTGAACCATTAGCATTTGAACCATAAGCATTCGATCAGACACGATTCTTTAAATTCAGCAATAACAAGACAAAATGTAAAATTGGAACTCAGAACAATAGGTTCCATCCAGACAATAAAAAATCTAATATAACCACCAAACCCTAACTTTTGATTGTTTTATCATGGATCCATTTCTCTTGAACAAAATTTAATCATCCCTAGTTCTCGATGAAAACTCATGGGTTTGAGCCTGATCTATTTTATAAAGTGGGCTTAACAAATCCTCCTACCATTCAATTATGAACCTCTCATTAAAATCGCCCCATATTCAAAGTGACACGGGCGCATCCGTTTTGCCTGTTATCTGATGACATCAACGATGATGGCGTATTTAGATATTCGTCTTCCGACTTCATACATCAGACTTCAGATTTCAGACTTCAGATTTTTGGTTTACACAGTCAGATTTTATTGAATATGAAAAATCTGAAGAACCATCAGATTCGCTTTCAGACATCAGATTTCAGACTTAAGATTTTTGGTTTACACGGTCAGATTTTATCGAATTCGACAAATCCGATCAGATTAATCTGATCGTGAGAACCGACTTTAGATATAGATATGGAACTCTTTTGTAGGTGACTTTCCTAAAAGTCCCTGTTTTATTTCTTCTTCTGTCAAATGCTCCTTCTCTGTATACAGCTCATCAACAAGTGTGTCCGCGTCAGCACGTTGGGTAAGAGGAGCATAATCAGTGTTTATTGTGGTACTACTAGGCACGTGAACATCTAATAAATCTTGTGATGAACATTTATATGTGACAATTGTGGGTAAAGTGTCACGGTTACCTGGGAGTGTTGCAATGTCGGTTGAAGTAGCCCACATCCCTTGATTACAGTATTGCTGTTAGCAGGAATTCTCACTGCCTTCATCTCTGCACACTTAATAAACCGAAGACAGCCATTGCTTCTGGACAGCTCCCTGTCCAATATGCCATGCAGCAAGACGTTTGAAGTGCATCACATTATAGAAATCTGTGTCTATGGACTTCTCAGCCCCTCTCCAACACAGAATTCAGTGTTGTAATGAGTATCAGGGACAACACGCAGCAACCCGATTACCATGTTTTCTGCATCAACACCCCTGCCTGCAATTTTAAGTTGGGCTTCAATAAATCATTGATACAGCAATAATTATCCACAAGTACACTCTATGTTCAACATATCTTGAAGAGATGGCATAGGAATGTGCAGCAAATGTGTTTTGCAAAATGCTTCTAAAATGTCTAACAGAGCCTTTACAGGAATTCATTCAATATGTATCTCAGTTTTGTTCACTTTCCATATCAAGCCTTCTGGTACATTTTACGGAGAATCTGACTATCATTCTAGCGTTTTTGCCAGTATGGCTTGTCCCGATATGTATCATGAAATAAAGAGGTTAGGTTTATACAAATTTTATATACTGGTTGTATTTATGATTTGTTTAGAATTTAAAATATGACCAGAAAGTAACATTCATTAGCCTTCTAATGATGTATATTATAATAATCCAATCAACGTGGAAATTACGTCCTCTTTATGTCTTACATAACGTGAGTCTGCTCATCAAGATTATATGTGAGGGTGGGGAAATTGTGGGTATTACTAAACTTTAGATCAAAATATTCCCCATTAATTAATTTTTGCCAACAAATTAACACTATGGGCTATAATATATGTGTAGGGTAAACTCTAAATTGTATACAAATCTAATTTGTAGAATAACGTTTTGTCGAAGACAGAAACATAAACAATATGTAAAATTATTAAAGTGCATAAGTTAAAATAGATTTGTTTTGCTATCTCTAGATTTAAATTATATAACCGTAAAATGTATATTCAATGATTTTAAAATATGCCCTGAAAACCTTATAAAATCGATTTTGCAAAGATGTTCGACATGTTATAGTAGTAATTTATGATGATTCTTAAAATGTGGGTCGAAAATTTGAAACAATGTAAAAATTGCTGTGAGAAATCGTATTGATAACTGAAAATACTTTACAATTTAGCTTTCATTGACGCCGAAGTGTTAGAATCACCCGCCCAACCCACGCATTCGAGATGCAATCGTGGGAGACGTACGGTCAGACAGAGCTAGGATATTGGCAATCTATTCGACCTGATAGCCAGGATAAATTATCGGTAGTTTGGAAATAAAAACAAAGTGAAACAAAATAAAATAAAATAAATAATTGTCAGATCACACGTTTCAAAGAACCACACGCATACAGCCCCAACAGCAAGTGCCCACTATAGACAAGTTTATGTTGCAGTGTTTTTAGTCTGTCAA
This sequence comes from Chaetoderma sp. LZ-2023a, assembly GCA_034401795.1. Taxonomy (NCBI): domain Eukaryota; kingdom Metazoa; phylum Mollusca; class Caudofoveata; order Chaetodermatida; family Chaetodermatidae; genus Chaetoderma; species Chaetoderma sp. LZ-2023a. Next base: position 57,932,926 of record CM067372.1, read on the forward strand.
CTAGACAATTAAACTGAGACTCCATAGCAAGATGTACGCCTAACCCTTTAATCGATGAAGTTGTGCTATACAATGTCAATTTGTAGGCTAAGTTAAGATAATGTTTTGCATTTACATGACTCTCTCGGTTATCGAGCCAGTCAATCCAGTTGTACATTTCCAAAAATAGTCTTCTCCTCGTCCCCAAATAGACATTTCACAAGACCAATGAAGAGGCTGGTTTGGGCCAGTGTAGGGGTCAACAGGTTAATCGCATTATAATCAAATCCGGTAAAATTGATAGAAACGAACCCTATTCCGAGATCGCTGGTACTACATTTTCTGTGCAATTTCTTATGGTCAAATATCTTCTATATCCTTTTCCAACAGTTCTCATTTTGAAATCCTGCACTATTCGGTGCACATGTTTAGACCTACATAACCATGCACATGCACGCATGCATGTACACACACAGACGGTACTTTCATGTCAACATCCGCAAAGTAAGAAAATCACTAGTATACTTGCAAAACGAAAACTGTGAGAGAAAGAAAAGACAGTGTGACGAAAGAACGAAAGAGAGAGAGAGAGAGAGAGAGAGAGAGAGAGAGAGAGAGAGAGAGAGAGAGAGAGAGAGAGAGAGAGAGAGAGAGAGAGAGAGAGAGAGAGTGATTAGACGCTACTGGGATGTAGATATCTTTAAAAACGTCAAAGAAAGCTAGGATTGTAACAGCTGTAAGTCTGTCTTTCCCCTTACTGCAACAATGAAAGCTAGGACTGTAACAGCTGTAAGCCTGTTTTCCCTCTTACTGTAACAATGAAAGCTAGGATTGTAACAGCTGTAAGCCTGTCTTCCCTCGTACTGTAACAATAAAAGCTAGGATTGTAACAGCTGTAAGCCTGTCTTTGCTCTTACTGTAACAATGAAAGTTATGATTGTAACAGCTGTAAGTATGTCATCCCTTTTGCTGTAACAATGAAAGCTAGGATTGTAACAGCTGTAAGCCTGTCTTTCCTCTTACTGTAACAATGTAAGCTAGGATTGTAACAGCTGTAAGCCCGTCTTTCCCCTTACTGTAACAGTGAAAGCTAGGATTGTAACAGCCATAAGCTTGGCTTTCCTCTTATTGTAACAATGGAAGCTAGGATTGTAACAGCTGTACGTCTGTCTTTCCCCTTACTGTAACAATGAAAGCTAGGATTGTAACAGCCGTAAGCCTGTTTTCCCTCTTACTGTAACAATAAAAGCTAGGATTGTAACAGCTGTAAGCCTGTCTTTCCTCTTACTGTAACAATGAAAGTTATGATTGTAGCAGCTGTAAGTATGTCATCCCTTTTGCTGTAACAATGAAAGCTAGGATTGTAACAGCTGTAAGCCCGTCTTTCCCCTTACTGTAACAGTGAAAGCTAGGATTGTAACAGCCATAAGCTTGGCTTTCCTCTTATTGTAACAATGGAAGCTAGGAGTGTAACAGCTGTAAGTCTGTCTTTCCCCTTACTGTAACAATGAAAGCTAGGGTTGTAACAGCTGTGAGCCTGTCTTCCCTCTTACCGTAACAATGAAAGCTAAGATTGTAACAGCTGTAAGCCTGTCTTCCCTTTTACAGTAACAATGAAAGCTAGGGTTGTAACAGCTGTAAGCCTGTCTTCCCTCTTACTGTAACAATGGAAGCTATGATTGTAACAGCTGTAAGTCTGTCTTTCCCCTTACTGTAACAATGAAAGCTAGGGTTGTAACAGCTGTGAGCCTGTCTTCCCTCTTACCATAACAACGAAAGCTAGTATTTTAACAGCTGGAAGCCTGTCTTTCCCCTTACTGTAACAATGAAAGCTAGGATTGTAACAGCCGTAAGCCTGTTTTCCCTCTTACTGTAACAATAAAAGCTAGGATTGTAACAGCTGTAAGCCTGTCTTTCCTCTTACTGTAACAATGAAAGTTATGATGGTAACAGCTGTAAGTATGTCATCCCTTTTGCTGTAACAATGAAAGCTAGGATTGTAACAGCTGTAAGCCTGTCTTTCCTCTTACTGTAACAATGTAAGCTAGGATTGTAACAGCTGTAAGCCCGTCTTTCCCCTTACTGTAACAGTGAAAGCTAGGATTGTAACAGTCATAAGCTTGTCTTTCCTCTTATTGTAACAATGGAAGCTGGGATTGTAACAGCTGTAAGTCTGTCTTTCCCCTTACTGTAACAATGAAAGCTAGGGTTGTAACAGCTGTGAGCCTGTCTTCCCTCTTACCGTAACAATGAAAGCTAAGATTGTAACAGCTGTAAACCTGTCTTCCCTCTTACTGTAACAATGAAAGCTAGAATTGTAACAGTTGCAAGCCTGTCTTTCCTCTTACTGTAAGAATGGAAGCTAGAATTGTAACAGCTGTAAACCTGTCTTCCCTCTTACTGTAACAATGAAAGCTAGAATTGTAACAGTTGCAAGCCTGTCTTTCCTCTTACTGTAAGAATGGAAGCTAGAATTGTAACAGCTGCAAGCCTGTCTTTCCTCTTACTGTAACAATGAAAGCTAGGATTGTAACAGTTGTAAGCCTTCTTTCCTCTTACTGTAACAATGGGCGCTTTGCCAAGAGGGTGATACAGTTATTAGAATACATGGGGACTTGATGTGCAAATTCTGTCATTGTTGATGGAGATAGAAACAATTGTCCATCAAAATGTTTGCTGGTTCCCATGGTCGCAAGATAATACCCGCTGAATATTGTGAAATCATTTGACTGAATGTAGTTGCTGCTTTCGCCTACAATGAACAGCTGCAACATCGACTAGAAGGTGTTTTTGAAAGAAATCAGCTGATATATGAAATACAGACAAACCTGTCTATACACGTGTTTTGGACCACAAGATGGCGGCTTGAGAACAGACGTCATATAGAATCATGATTATGTGACCACCACAAGCCATTTACTATGGTTTAAATGACTTGTATTAAGAGACCTTGCTTTTAGTAATCACTCTTTGTTGTGGGCCAAAATGTGCCCGCCATAGACATGTCTTTCTGGTCGTCCCAGCGTTAACGGTCTTGTCTAGATTGATACACGCACCACTTTCCGTTCCAGATCCCAATGATATTAACATTATATATGATGGAAGAATTGCAATGTAAAATATTTTGAACCTAATACACCGTGAAGCTGTTTCGTGTTCAAAGCAACACCAAGTTCTAGTCCTGTTATAGTGTAACAAATTTCAGTCTTCCGTGCATCATAACCAAATCTGTGTTTCATATATCCCGTTGTAACGCTAAGATAAGTCATTCTCTGGCGAGATACCAATCAGCTAGAGACAGTAGCTCTCAGTTAATCAGTAAGTCTAACGTCGGCTTAAACTGACCCAAAACCAGACATCGGGCAGTGCCTATAGCTGCGCCAAAGTACGACTATCAACTTTTAATAGTATAAACCAGCGGATCGAACATGTATAGACGCCACATCGGATGACAAACAGCGCGGATGTATACAGGAATGCTTGCACGCACGCACACCACCCCAACACCCCACCCCACCCCCGATCCCAGAGATCGGCCTTTGTATTCTTCGGAGCGTCTAACTCCCACCTCCATAGAACGGGAAACCCCCGAGACCTAACCGGGCGTACGTGCGTGTGTGGGTGTATGCGTGTGTACTTATGTACGTGCGTGCGTGAGTGTGTACGTGTATGTGTGTACGCGTGTGCGTTTGTGTGTGTATGCGCGCACGTGCGTGTGTGTGTGTGTGTGTGTGTGTGTGTGTGTGTGTGTGTGTGTGTGTGTGTTTGGTGGCATCGTTCTTATGTGTACTAATGCTGTTTTGTCTATATTTTATTAATGTGTATATGCTATGTATTTTGAATGGGTTATAGGCCCCTATGGGAAGTTTGTTTGAAAGCATGGCCAAAACGTATATAACCGGGCTAGGGTTTATATCCATAGGCGAGTTTTGTGTGTTCAAGGGAAATAACGATATTTTAAACTATAAAATGACTGTGACTAGTTTGTTTCTCTTGAATTAGATTTTGTTTTCGTCTCGCCTGACAGTAGTTTTTGCTGTTTCTGTTTACTTTTAGCTATATGTATATGCTATCGTTTTTAATCCTTTGGTGACTGAATTTGTTCATGAAAATGTAACTGTTTTGCTTGTTGAATGTCCATTTGTAGGCCGGGTGAGGGCTATTTTTCTTTTTGGGTGAGTGGGAGGTGGGGTGGGTGTGTGGGGGGATATGGGGGTGGGGGGGGGGGGGGGGGGGGTCGCTCACGACTGGAATGACTGGCCCGGAAATGGTCTTCTCTTGGCCTGAAAATGGAAATTTTTCAAGACCACTACAGACGTCGGTTTTGGCCGTCTTTGACATGAAGGGGGTGGTAACATCGTCTTCAAGTGTACAGATGCTGTTTCTGTAGATATTTTTTATTAATATGCATATGTTATATCTTTTTAATGGGTTAAATGGGGGAGGATCATGTATGATCAAAACATGGCTTGCGTTTATATCCATCCACATACAAGTGTGTTGTATTCAGGGTGTTGTTGTTGTTGTTGTTGTTGAGTGAAGTTAATCCTTCGATAATGTGGAGCACCCGCAGCAGTGGTAAACGTGTGTACTAGTAGGGAAGAGGACTAGGGGACGATGCATAGATTACAATAAAATAAAGTAACATACAAAGTTAAATGTTCAGACAATCAAAATACACAATCCAAGATTAAGATGATTATATGCACATATGCACAGATGCATTAAAATCAGACAAGCATAGTACATGGACCCGAGATAGAGAATATGGATAACGATGACGACAGGTTAGAAATTAAGTTCCGCCGAAGTGTATACTGTAGCACAATCTTCTGCTGTGATTTTCAATATTGCAGAGCAAGGTGTCGTCGTTAGGAAGGAGACCAGAGTCTACGGGTGTAGTACGGTCGGTCAATGATAATTTGAGACGGTTTATATCAGAACCTATTAGATTCCATATTGATATATCTAATGCGGAAATAATGAGCCGTTTGATTTGGTTCAGACTTTCTGTGCGATATCTAAGCAGAGCGGGACATGAGGTAACCATATGCATGTAGTCCTCAGGGGCGCTCTGACAGAATTGACGGATGTGGTCAATATTGAGGTTGTTAAATCTATGGAGAGTCATTTGGACTAAGCATATGCCAGTTAAAAGACGAGATTTAATAAGGCATCTTTGGTTTTGTTTGAGACTGTTTCGATCGATATATGAACTTTGCCGATATCCAGACTGGCGAAATACGAGACTCCAGAGTGCTTTTTTTGTTCCAATAGTCTTCAATCGCATATGTTACGATGGATTTCTGCGTCTCCTTACCCTGAATGTGGTTGAGAAGTTGAGCCATAGGTGGAAGGTAATATTGAGCTTGTCAGTATACTGGAACCCGCTTCTGGATGCACCGGAACGTATAGCTAACTGACGCAGCGTGATGTCACACAGGGAAGTGTTTTGGCATCTTATAATGTTACCAAGAAACGTTAGTTGTCTGCGATGTACCTCAGCAGTGATAGGCCTAATTCCGGGGGAAATGAAACCGCACATTTCGCTATACGCATTGGGAGCGACTAGATTATGCACAGGATTTACAGATGAAAACCTTCTAGGCATTTAAGGTGTTTTGCTGCAGTATAAATATCTCTAGAAGGCGTGGCACGACATACATACGTACATATTAAATACTTTTAGGCTTACTCTTGGTGCAAGACTATTGGAGCCATGCAGCTCAGAAAGGCTATAGAATGCCGTTCTAGCCAGTCATATTATGTTCTCAATATTGAGAAATATTTCGTCTTTAGAGCCACGGATTATACCGATGTGGGTAGCCTGCGATGAGAGTGAAACTTCAGTATCAGCAAGATGCCAGTCAGAGATAACTTCGTTACGGTATTTGGGTGAAAGCACACAACATTAAAAGATGTTGTCGGGTTGTATGAGAATCCGTTATCCAGCTGAATAAGTAAATGTGCAGTTCAACAAGACTGTAAGTCACGTGTCCAGTTGCTGAGCAGAGTCACGTTATCAGCAACGAATGAATGAACCAAGTTGTCCCTTCGCTAGCTGCACAAGTAGGTTGATAATGCAAGTCTTATAAATGCAAGAAGACAAGATACCACATTGACGAACTCCTTGTAAGATGAGAAATGGTGGACTTAGGCAGTACAGGATATCAACAATATGTAGGATATCCAGGTTAATACCATGATTGTATAGATGGCATTTCAGGGGCACGTGGTCCACAACGTTGAACACTGTTTGGGTGTGTCAAGGAAAGACGTGTATATAGGAACATTTCTTTCTAGCGAATCCTGAGTAATATCTGAGAGGGTAAGGCTTGCCGTGACAAGCCTTTAGTGAACCCATACTGGAGTAGTGACAGATTCTGGGGCAGCTGAGTTCTTATAAGATTTAAAGCGGTGTGCTCAAACACCTTTTCAATAATGGAGACAACTGTGATGACACGGAACTTACTGGGAGTTGTGGAGTCTTTGCCTTTCTTAAGAACTGGGCTAATCGCGCCGGTCCTGCACAACTCAGGAAGGTGTCTAGAGGTCATAATGAGATTGAATAGATACATCAGATAGGGAGTAATGCTATCCATAGCATAGATCAGGTGTTAAGCACTAATACCACATTCATCAGCTGGCTTGCCTGTATGCAAATTACGTATTGACGATCTAACCTCATTTTCAGTAATAGTTGGATTTCTATATTTATTGAATGACATAATTCCTGTATCGATTGAAGGTCGGAGTCCAACTTATCCGTATGGTTAGGGAAACAGTATGGGTAATTTGAAGGAGCATCAAGGTCTTTATAGAACTTGGCCAGAGATCGACACCGTTCAATGGGTTTATAGATAGACTTGCGCCATAGTGAATGGTGACCATTGCTTTTACCGTGTTGCCTGGTGCGGTTAATACGTTTGTGGTAGTTGCTATTATTGCTATCTTACATGCTCTTATTGTAAAGCAGATCCTCTTACAAGCTACATCTTTGCGAAGCTGGGAACGAAGTCCCTTTTTTATCTTTATCCGTGATTTTCGAATCCTTTTCCTCACTCAATCATATGACGTCATAATCAACTACGTGACGTGAATGATGACGTCATAATCATCCCGTCATGAACGACTCGATATAGTCCGTCTTTAACACGTAACAGTCCGACACGTTGTACGAATTGTACATCTTTACCATTTAATAAACATTCTGTCGAATATTTTGAAACTAATTTGACTGAGCACTGTTGCTGCCTTAGGCAGCAACAACACCCAGTCAGATTAGTTTCATATTATTCAGCAGGTTTCTCTGTATAGCTTCTGGAAATTGATAGTCAAGAAGTTCAGGAATCGATCGATCCCAACACGAGCGAGGTGTAGGCGGAGCTTAATTCTGGATGGGCGGAGCATAGCTAAAACTGGAAAAGTCCATTAGTGGATGGGATGGTCGGGACCGGGTTTGTCCAGCTTCAGCCATTGAACGTAGAGTTGCTTGCCTTTGCTGAGGAGATTCTTAACAGTTGGGGATGCATTCCATTTGAGACCATTGATCCTGATTTGTTTGCGTGGAACTGCTTTCTGGGCGGCTTCTAGCAGAGTCTTATGCACTGCAGCAGCAAGCGATTCTACATTTAATGACTGCACACCATTAGCAGTACCACGGTTATGTTTTTAGAGCTTGCTTATACTGATAAATCAGCGGTGCTCATAGTCAGGGGAAACAACAATGGTTTTGCTTTAGATATGCGTCTATGAATAAGTTGTTTCCCTTGAACTTGATGTTTATCTCGACTCGCCTGCATATTCAGCTTTCTTTCCACGTTCATGACATCACAGTCATCCTTTGTTGACGTCACTTTTCTGACTAACTACCTTGGTGGTGGGAGTCAGGGGTGACGTCAGCAAAGGAGATTGCTTTGCGTATATACGCCATTATGTTAATGAGTTACTCCGGAAGGGTTTGTAAATATGCTTATGCATGGCTTTCTTCCACCAGTGATTGGGATGCAGAGTGCCTGCGTATGTGAGTGCGTGCGTGATTGCGTACGTGCATGCGTGCGTGCGTGCACAATAATTTGCACGTGGCGTCGAAACGTGTCACCTTCAAATTCCTGTAATTAATACGCACGCGCGATGCTGACCGTAAGGCTATGCTACAATAGAGCCATATTCATGTAACTTGACAAAATAGGTTATGTAGTGTGGATCAATTACGGATCTATGGATATCTCGGAAGCTGCTGGTCCAATTCGGCTCAAATTTTAACAAATGAAAGGTTGTCACTGTGCCAAATGATTTCCACGTTTGTGTTGAAATCTGGATCACTGGAACTAAGATTAAATTAAATAATTAAATAATTTTTTTAGTTAGTTACTCATTGATTCGTTCCTTCGTTCGTTCGTTCGTTCGTTCGTTCGTTAGTTCGGTCGTTCATTCATCCGCCCACACGTCCGTCTGTACATTTATGCGTCTGGACGTCCTTCCGTCAATCCGTCCGTCCATCCATACATCCGTCTGTCCATCCATCCATCCATCAACTCATTCATTTATTAATTCATTTATTAAATTAAGTAGCTAATTTTTCAAAAATCTAATTTGATTGGTTTGTTTCAGTACATCTGGAAACAACCCCCAGTCATCTGATGAAGAAAATAATAATGAAGATGTTACACCAGAGGATACTGGTGTGATGGAAACATTTGAGGATGTTGGAAATGCCAGTGACGAGAGTGACACCAACACTACGCAATCACAAAGTTTATTATCTGGCCCGACATCAGCAGCATCCTCTTCATATGCTCCTAATAACGTCACCGGCCAAAAGCGAAAGGCTGTAAATGTAGCTAAAACAGATTATGCTGTAGACAGACTATTCGTTTTTTGTGGATTGTCGGCAACTGGCCAAAGAAGACAGCGGGGGAAAAGAAATTGATGCAAACAAAATGTTCCTACTGAGCCTGTTGCCAGACCTGAAACGGTTGGATGTTGAGAAAAAATCAGTTGGGGAAGTTATAGTTTATGAGGAATTGATCAGCAACAAACAGCCTTCAACGCTGGTTCGGTTGGAACTGACAAGCACGGGGCAATCAATTTTGTCCAGATGGCTTCACACGTCTCCTCTACAATTAAGCCGACTGTGCTGCCATCAACGCGATAACTGAATGCTATGGTTCTGAATGAATCACCAGTAGCCAGGAATCTGAAACATATAAACACACAACGTACCCCTTACAACAGGGATAATCTTAGGAATACATAGTACATGATCCTGTCAGTGGGCGAGGGGTCAAATATAGTATTAGTAGCGCCATCCTAGGGGCTCCGGCCTCGTTTACTCTGTCTGTCTGTCTGTCTGCCTGCCTGCCTGCTTGGTAAAGATACAGATTCAGCAGGTGCTACACGCTGTTGTGTTTCCTCCACAACCAGTAATATCAAGCTAACAATATCTCGGTCCTCCACCTCATTCAATCCAACACAATACTCTGCAACAACCACCGAGTCAACAACTGGCAGTACAGCAAGAGAGTACACCATATCGTGAAAGTGGAAATCATTCATTCTCAGACAATATGCAACAACCACATGAAGACAGTAAAACTTATCGCGACTCTCATTCATTCCAAGTCAGCGGTCTACCACAGCAAGATAGTACACATTTTCAAAGAATAGACTATCATTAAATGTAATGGTTACTTATCAAAGCATGAACTAAAATTAAGGAATTCTGACTTAACTACATTGTCACAGTAATTGATTTAATGTAATATTCAGCAATGTGCGGGAAATTAAATTATATTATATTATAGCTTGTCTTATATGTAACATGCACATTCTGACCTGTCTCAAACCACGGCCCTATAGAGCACGAAATAAAACTGAAAACAGGCGGTCTCTTAACACAAGTGCAATAGAACATGAATCTTCAGCCACAGTGTGGTAGTTATTTCAGGCTGTTGTATTTAATAAGGAAACGCCGTCCTTTATACCATAATTGTAGGAAACCAAAAACATCGTCTTATTTATTTAACATACACAACGAACTTCGTATGAGACGTCTATAAACGTTCAAATTTGAGCTAATCCACGGTCAGCTATGGCATATTGCCATGGTACCTCTCCAGCGGCGGATGACAAGTAATCCTTAAAGGCATCTCTAATAATGGTTGCCTCTACTGTTGGTCGGTTTCCTGCAAACTGCCTAATGTCATGCATACTGGCAGGATTTGTATTATTCTCCCGATCATCAACATCAATGGTAGCCATGCTTTCATCGTGTGTAGCATTTGTCTTATGTACGAAATTATTCAGAATGCAAGTTGCTTTAATGATTTTCCCGGCCTTTTCCGGATGTACTTGCATTTTTCTCTGGTATACTCGCCATCGTTGTGCCAGCAAACCGAACGCACATTCTACCATGCGACGTTCCCGACAAAGTTTGTAGTTATAGATTCGCTTGTTAGCATCAAGATTCCTTCCGGGAAATGGCCGCAGTAAGTATGACTTCAGTGGGAAGGCTTCATCCCCAACTAAAACGTGTGGCTGTGCACCCATTTCAGGTGCACCTGGGAACTCTAACGGTGGCGGAATATGTAGACGTTCCTTCTGCAATGCCTTTCCTAAAGCAGACTGGGAAAGAATACCGCCATCACTATTTGAACCATAGCTGCCAACATCTATGACTATGAAGTTATAATTTGAATCAACAACAGCCATCAAAACCATTGAAAATGTACCTTTATAATTAAAGTATAAAGATCCTGAATTCCATGGTGCCTGGATGACGACATGCTTCCCATCGATGGCACCAATACAGTTGGGGAAATTACAGTTACCGAGGAATTGATCAGCAACAGCCTTCAATGCTGGTTCGGTTGGAACTGGCAAGTACTGGTCCATCAGTTTTGTCCAGATGGCTTCACACGTCTCCTCTACAATTAAGCCGACTGTGCTGCCATCAACGCGATAACTGAATGCTATGGTTCTGAATGAATCACCAGTAGCCAGGAATCTGAACCATATAAACACACAACGTACTCCTTACAACAGGGATAATCTTAGGAATACATAGTACATGATCCTGTCAGTGGGCGAGTCACACATACACGCACGCACGCCCCCCCCCCATCCCCCCCCACACGCCCCCCCCCCCCACCACCACCACCCCCACCCCTCACCACCACCCCACCCCACCCCCACCCCGCCACCCACACACACACACACACACACACACACACACACACACACACACACACACACACACACACACACACACACACACACACACACACACACACACACACACACACACACACACACACACACACACACACACACACACACACACACACACACACACACACACACACACACACACACACACACACACACACACACACACACACACACACACACACACACACACACACACACACACACACACACACACACACACACACACACACACACACACACACACACACACACACACACACACACACACACACACACACACACACACACACACACACACACACACACACACACACACACACACACACACACACACACACAGATGGACACACGGAGAGAGAGTGGATTAATATGAGTTGCTAAATATCAACCTCTAGCCACACTGTCCATACACACCGCAAGCAGATGGCTAATCTCTGTTCATCAGAGAGAGATTCTCGATAATTTGTGTTGACTTTATGTATCTCTGGTGAAATCAATTCCAGTAATTCACTGAATTGCTCTGGCGACATTCTAAAGTACTGGAAAAACCTGGGTGAATCCAGTTTTAATTCCTGGACAGGTCTATGGTGCTCTCCCAGTTTCTTCCGGTTTTTCAACGTTTCATGGACCCAAATGGTACATGTACCTCTGGGCCTCTTTCTGAGGAGCAAAGCTGTCACACGCAATACTGTTTCTTCCTCCAGGACAGCGCCTCCTTCCACGTGTCGCAACGCTATGATTTCTTACAGAAAACTAAATTGTTTCGTCATCATCGGCTCTTTACATAAATATCTTCGTTAAATATCGACTATTTTTGGCGTTCGGATTTTACAGTCGTTCGTACCAGGTGTGCATTAGCAGACGCTACGGCAACGTTATTTGGACGTACGTCAAACGCATGTGAATTTCGTTCGTGTTGTGTGTCACGGGCCTAAGGCAGTCAGAACGGTCGTAACGATCGTAAGCCTTGTACACACACGATTTGATTACTGCTTTGTTAAGATGTTTTCTACGACAGTTTACGACTAGGTCGCAAATTTTGGCATGTCAAAACTTTCCCGAGTCCGTTACGACCCTTCCGATTTGGTTATTTCTTCAAAATCGTGCCGTGGTCGTATATTAGAACCATGTACATAATACGACCAGACTAAAATTGTGTTACGGTTTTCCTTACTGCGCCGGGCCGTGGTCGGATCTTAGCCAAAAATCGCAATATGTAATTCTGCCTTAAGTAATAATCAGCTAAATTGTGTTCGAACCTCTGCTCTCCCTCATACCATTTAGACTGCTTTTTGTACGACCATCCGCTACTTGGAAACCAACTCACAAGAACGCATTTCACCTGGAATAACTCCTGTCTACACACAGTGCCATGGTTAGATAGAATACTTGTACAACTGCCCTCTTGCGTACGTTGCTGTAAGTTCATCTAGCGGCCTCTGCAGATATCACTCCTTACACCTATGCCGTTCTTTGGGCTATTCACTTGGAAACATTGTACGTCCCTTCAACCTGACGCCGCGCAGGTCCTAACTCATCATTCTATCGCACTGCTTCGCCCTCCCACTACGCTCTCCTATCATTGTCCTATCGCACGGTCTCGCCCTCCCACTACGCTCTCCTATTAAGTTCCGTGCTTGCATGCTTTTGGATGTCTGCGCTAAGTTCACGAAACTTCATGAATGGGGTCAGTATATATATGCCCAATCACAACCCTTGACAATCGTGTATCACGAGCTTTCCATCAATATTGGCACGAGGTCCCACCTCTATTTTTAGATTGATAGCTAGATTGAAGTAGTCAGAAATCCGATTGGTTGTCTCCAGCCCACTGTCGTAATGTTACTTCACATAGCAAGAAATCACAAGTCTGCAAGTACGGCCTCGAACAGCGAAGCGATGTGAGTGGGTGTATGTTAGTACGATGGTCGTACCTTTCAGACTGTCAGACGAAAGGTTATCACATCGACCACGTCGAATGCACACAACCCCCTTGTACCTCGTTGGACACCGCTCTTAAGACACACGCGATATGTATTCACCGAACTGAAGGATAACAAGCTGCAAAATTAACCACACTCACTTCACAGCTGTCTTGAGTAGGCCCCAAAGCGCACTACCCACAGACAGACAGAATTGGTTATTTTCCGTTCTCTTGCCTGACTTGCAAGCATGCAAATAGGTTAGATAGGTATAAATAACCGGCAACCTCCTTTCGAGTTCGTACAGCGGCGCCCTCGTACTTGTAATCATACGCAGCTCTGCACTCTCATAGAAAGACCAGACTAATGGGTTCATGCGCTGTGCAGCTCTCGTTGTCCTTGTTTCACTTGTAGTTGTCTTAAATATGTGTGTTTGCTGCCTTAGCTATTTTTGTTTCTCGTTCGTCCTACGCATTTAAATATATATACATTGTTTGCTGCTGCCTGCTGCATGTACGTTTTAGCTAGTCGTGCTTCGTTAGTTTCTAACTATAACCGCTACCGCAAGTGAATACAATGGCATTCCCATCAGTCGGCCACTGAACAGACAGACGATTATGGTTCTCCTGGGATAATCCGCTGTTTGAAACGCACAGGAAATTCTATGCGTTCGAGGAGCGGCGAGCCCACTACAGTGTAATTATGAAGGTCCACACCGCACGTAGTGCTTTGTGACTGTTTGCATCCCTGTATCCGTATCTGCTCCTCCCAATAGCGATTTGTACCTCTCTATGGTGCCATCGTTGGTGTTGAATCAGAGCTCAATTGGATGGCACTGTACTCATCTTCGGTCATATTGTTCTGCTCATTAACCTAATAAATTAGGATAGCGATAGGCTACCGAAGCATAAAGCATGCACCCGGGCTATATTCGTTAATCTGTTAGCTTAAGCGCACAAAGGCAGAGGCAGTCAGCGAACTGTAGCCAAGGAAGACCGCCACGAGACGAGCTAGCGACAGCAGCATCAGCAACCAATATTTCAATACCACCTGGCTTATGCCATCGTCCTATCGCACGGTCTCACCCTCCCGCTACGCTCTCGTATCGAGTCCCGTGCTTGCACGCTTTTGATGTTTGCGCTAAGTTCATGAAACTTTATAAATGAGGTCAGTCAACTACCGAATATACGCCCAATCACATCTCTGGACATTCGTCTCTCGCTTTCCATCGATATTGGCACGAAGCCACGCCTCCATTTTTAGATTGGTAGCTAGATTGAAAGGGACAGAAATCTGATTGACTGCCTCCATCCCACCAGCGTAATGTTACTTCACATAGCACGTTATCAAAGGTCTGCAAGTATGGCCTTGAACGGTGAATCGATGTGAGCGGGCATATATTAGTACGATGGGCATATGTATGAACCCGTGATAGGATACTTTTCAACTTACGTTTTCGGACCTCCTGTCGAAATTCGGAGCAATGCGTCTAGAACATAAGACCATCTTTCATTTTATCATTTCGAACCCTCAAGCAGGCAATGACCAGTCTCAAATTAAGCACATCTAGAGTTGTGCTCTAACCACCTAAAATAGGAAGGCTATCCAGGAAGGATCTCCTTCCCTTCTCATCTTCTCTTCTTCTCTCAGGCGGATTCTCGTGCACCTCTAAAGTTAGGCATAAGCCAGTCAGTATGTTAGCTTATGATTTTTATTAGCATCCCCTCTTTTACTTGGGAGAGAGCTCCAAAGCCAGGCAAATCTGGAGACGTAAAGTAGGAATATGCCTACAACGGTGCATGAAATAGGTCATAACTTGGAAATGAAGGTATCGAATGCTGTAGTCTTATATTCATATATAATTGCTGTCTCTCTGATAAAGAACAAGCCGTCACTAACTAACATGTCATCTCGTCCTGACGACATTCATAGTATGATCGAGTTTAACCTTCAAAAGGGGCTTGGCTCCGTTCATATACGAGTGCATCCCATAAGCAGCTGCTGCATCTATCTGCATAGATATAGCAGCCGCATGTGGACTGCAAACATGTGTAGGGGGACAAGAAGGAGAGCGCTTGAGTAGGACGCAAGAGACGAGCAGTGCGTGCACTCCCCCAAACCTCCCACCAGATTTCGGACGACACTCGCCCTCACATCAGCAAAATCACAGGCCGTCCCGACAATGAGAGCCACCTCGCCGCCGCCGGCCGACAGATGGATGGGTGAATGGATGGATGGATGGATGGATGTGGTAAACATTATCTACGAATAGAGAATGAAATGAATTGATAGATGAAATAAGCTTACTATTGGCCAATCAAAGCAATATAAGCGGCGTCCAACAGTCGAAGAGCCATCAATATCGAAAGTGATGGCAGGTGAGCTGCTCAGTAGTCAGTTTTAATATCACGAGATCTTACTTATTGGTACTTATAGATGTTTTGAGAAACTGTATGTGGTCAACGTATGGGGGGAGTGGTGGTGGTGTTGGTGGTGTTGTTCGTTTGGGCGGGTCAGGCAATATTACACCCTCCCGTCATAGCGGCTGCTGTTTACTTGAGATCTCGACCCTCATCATCGGACAATAAAGCCACCGCTGAGAGGAGGTGGAGGAATTCTTCTAAGGAATATCGTTTTCAGAAGAATGACACGTGCAACTATTTTGTTTACACGTCGCATATCCACGGGTGCGCTGGTGTACATGGTGATGTTTCAATAGTAACAACATAATATAATACCTATTCTAAAAGCGCCCGTGTATATACATTTCCCGCCAACACGGGGTAACCCTTTAGCACACACATTTCTTCAGGTAAATTAAAATCTTCTCACTGAAAATGTCAATATGCAGTAGGCGGAACCGGTTTCTGCAGTGGTTTTGAGAAATGCACATTTGCAGACCAAGAGAAGACTATTTCTTTAATGATTTAACACTGGATGACTGGCTAGGTAATCGGTCTGAGAATGTACATTTTCAAGACTGCCGCGGAAACTGTTTTGGCTAGCTTGAGTGCTAAAGGGACAAAACCCGGTTTTATTAACACTTTCAACCCGAAACCAGATCGGAAACTCCTTTACATTATGAGAGATTCTTTATTGAACGCGAGATCTGCGACGCTATGTTGATAGCGCTGAATAGTAAATGTTAACAAGTTAAGATTCCCTATCGACTCTTGCCACATGGTAAGCCTATTTCAGCATCAATAATTAATTTGATCATAATAAACATGTTCTACATTTTCACAAATAATTTTGAATTATTAATATTCTTTTCCTGTTTGAGTCTTAAATGCGCTTAGTGGCAATTATGAATAAGTGGGCGGTATTGTGTAGGTTACGGAGCATATATATTTAGTAGATGGAATCGGTGAATGATAGATTTGACAGATGTGAACATGTGTAGTAAACGTTATTCTAAGTCTAAAACAAATAATTCATATGATTGTCTGTTTGCCAACATTTTTTTGGCTCCATAGTCACTACAGCGTATTATTTGTTGATATCACTAAATAGAAACAACACACACCTGTTTATCAAGTGGAGTTTTGGTGTTTTGGTTTAAGGTATCTCGTTTCCTCCACGATAATTCCAAGTTGATTCGCTTGTGATACGCGCGATAGTCAAAATAACTCTGCAAAAATTGATATTAGTAATGTATTCAGCGCCCCTACCACACACACCCCCTCCCACATTACCACCACTCCACCCCCACCACCCCCCCCCCCGCCTCATCTTCAGTAGGATTTTCTTCATCTGTATATTGTTGCTGTTACCGCTGCGTCATCATCACAGTCATGGATCACCACCGACATGAGAATCCTCATATAATCATAATTGCAATTACATCCACAACTACAGACACCAAATCTGCATACACGAACCCCCCCCCCCCCCACCCCTCGCCAATTACCAACGCCAACATCGTCACCGCCAGTGCCGTCCTCAGTCACCGCGTTCTCGTCATCGTATTCATACATGATCATGTATCTTATTTTAGCAAACATCCATAATGCACATGGCCATCTAGTTCTAGCCAAGCTCTATCGACTTTGTACGCGTCTTTGAATCGATTTTAACACTTTGAACACTCAATTCCTAGAATCTTAATTCCAAAGTAAGCATACAATAACCTCCCAGTCAATTTGGTTTCAAAATATTCAACAGAATGTTTATTACCGGCATCGCTGAACGAAATGGTTAATGCGAGCATAGAGTACTTCCTTTTGTTCAGGTTTTTATTCGTAAGAAAGCCTGGTTCTACTTGAGGGATCTTCGCCAAAACTTGGATGACAGGTTGCCCGTGGGGTCCCAAAGTAGTACTCCAACGCTGGAATCAAAAGCTAAAAAGCGCCAGCAACAACATTGTTCTCAAAATGAACACGTGATACATTTTTCGCTCTACTGCATGACCTTTCAGTAAGATTGTTTCCAAAATAGGCATCTTAGCTTTGATGGCGGCTCGATTGAAAAATATATATACGACACGAGTATTGGACAAAGTTGTCCTTGTTTATAAAATTGTAAATTGATCAAATTTTGACGCTTACTGCTGGAGAAGTAGGTTCTAGTAAGAGGTAATCCAGACGACTGATGCAATAAGAAAATTAGTCCTGCGATGATCTGTCATTATTTCAAGAGCTACAACATTAACTAGGTGATGTGAGGTATCATTAGAAAGTTATCGAGATTTGCAATCACCTCGAATAAGTATTTATCTCATGCGGCCTGCGGTTAACTACTACTTTCTCGGAGATAACGAATTTTGCGTTTTAACATTTACTTCGTTGGCCACCTTGAAAATATTGCAGTGACAATCTATTTGGGAATATCTCTTACATATGGTGTGGGAGATTCCTTACAATTGAAATGCGAGATTCTGGTTGGTTGAAGTATAGTGACCATCTTCCATTTCTCCGAACGTGATAAACCTTGAAATAATGGTAAATCGTTGCAGAATTTTTTTTTTAATTTGACACGGTGTCTGGATTACCCGTTACTACAGAGAGCTTTGCCACTTTCAAGTCGGACCTCTTTTGAATATGACTCCGGATACTTGAGTGACAGATCGGATCCCTCCATTAACTACACATTCTTTGCTTATAATGATGTACATTGATTGTGACGTCAGATGAAGTGACGTCATCTTTTTAATAGATAATCCAGTCTTCAAAATGGTAAAGGTGACTTCAACACGATAGACCGTCAAATGTCACAGACGAGTATAGTACAATACGTTCTTTGTTATCCCAATGGCGGAGTGTATTAATTTCGTATACACAATATACCACGAAAGCCCAGAAGGCTCATTCGAAATTCGAAATTCGAAATCCAAAATTCAAAATTCGAAATTCAAAACTCGACTTCGGAATTCAGATCTTAGATCAGCCAATTACGAGCCATTTTAAGTTTATGTAGATTTATGCTAGCCAATCGGATTTCTAGGTCACGCTAGGGTATGTTTATGCTAGTTTACGTTTCTGCTAAGCGTCTGTGCGTTTGAAACAATCATGGCGTCGATGAAGATTGCTGTTTCGGAAAGAGATGGAGAGACATGTGCGTTCTTCGTGGATGCAACTTTATCGCTTGAACAACTTGATGACTTGACTATTCTTGTTGCTGATATGCGTTGGCCTAAGCGCCTATATGCATATATACTTTCTTCGTATGTAGTTAATGCCAGGATATATGTCACCCTTGAGCAAAGCTAGCTATATTGCTGAGGCGTTGCGTCCAGGGTCTAAAAAGCATCATGTTTGTTAAGACGAAACTTAATGCGTACGAATGTATGCGTCTGTGGATCGAATCTAAACATAATAACACTAATTAATACCGTCGCCCCCTGCTCTAAATTTCGGGGACGCTCCACTACTCTGACAACCCAATAGTCAGACGATTTTACCCACTAGACCGCCAGCCCAATAGTCCGACACAATTATAGCCAGATAGTCAGACAAACCAGCACAAGGCACTTACACACACACGCCCACCCAACCCACCCGCCCGTACATCATCGTCATCATCATCATCGCTACCAGAATCAGTAGGAGTAGCAGCACGACCACCCTCACCACGACCACCACAACCACCACCGCCACAAGCAGCAGCGGCCCAACACCACCGTCATTGTAGCGGCCACTTTTCTCGATCAAAATCTGAGTGGCTAGCATAAATCTACATAATTGTAAGACGGCTCATAATTGGCTGATTTAAGATTTGAATTTCGAAGTCGAGATCTGAATGTCGAAGTCGAGTTTTGAATTTCGAAGTCGAGTTTGGAATTTCGAAGTCGGGTTTGGAATTTCGAAGTTTGAATCTTGAATTTCGAAGTTTGAATTTTGAATTTTGAATTTTGAATTACGAATGAGCCTTCTTGGGCCTTCGTAATATACCGATTATATATACTTGGTAGATTGATAGCTATAAGGTGGACAGATCGGTCCCATATGAAGTCATTAGTAGGGGGTTCAGTTACATTTACATGAAACTTGGCTTTCACTTTAAGGTAATGCTGAATTAAACTGTCGCTGTCCCAGCTTTCAGCAACATCGTTTCAAAATAAACGTCGTGTGTGTACAGAGTCTGCTAAAACTTGGACCTTTCTCAAGAGTAGCGCAAGGTCTTAAATTAATAGGATGCATCATGGCATTACATGCATCAATGTCAATTGTAAGACGAATTATTACTTAATCGTTTGAAAGCGCGTTAATAGTGGCGGAAAATATTGCCAATTTTACAAATAATTTAATAAAATAGCCACGCAAGGGTCTCTAGGGACTGCTAATAAGACAATATAAATATGATTATCCTCTAGCTGTATATTTCCAAATAAGCTTTCTCCGGAGTTATAGAGCACGATTCTGTGACATTTCTGAAAGATAGCTTCCTCAATGATGGACTATACTGAAGACGTTTTATCAATGACGCAGGTCTGCGATTCACTTGAGCTAATGTTAGCGCGTTAATTCTTAGATTTTGTCTAAAACAGAATCGATTTAATCTAAGTGGGAGCACGATACGACATGTATACGTCTTATGCCAGTGTATACCCACGTCATACAATTATGATATATGAAAGATAACAATAGGCGGCAGATTCACATATTATAACATTAACATTAATAGTATAAAAATAAGTTAGATAGATACCGAGAGAGAGGGGGTTGGGGGTTGGAGAGAGGTTGGAGAGAGGGCGAGAGCGATAGAGAAGAAATGGAGAGAGATGGGGGTCGGGAGGGTTAGCGAGAGAGTGAGAGAGAGGAGCTGGCGGACGAACGTGAGAGAGAGAGAGAGAGAGAGAGAGAGAGAGAGAGAGAGAGAAAGAGAGAGGGAGGAGAGGGAGAAGCTGCTAACAGCAGAGAAAGTTAAGAGTAGAGTAGCTCAGATCGCTATACACTCAAGTGCGTATGCAGCTCCAGTAATGTATGCACTTATATAAGTACATTGCTTCACTGGTTAAATTATGTGTTCTTCATATTGTCAGTTATGTGACGCCAATTGGGTGTTTAGAAACTACCTGCAACTTACGATGGCGGACCTTCTTGCCGATTTAAGCGGCATACGTGCACCTGCGATCGACATACATGCACCTGCGATCGATATACGTGCAGCTGTGATCGACATACGTCCACCTGCGATCGATATACGTGCACCTGCGATCGACATACGTGCACCAGAAGGCTGCTATTAAAACTCGCTCTTCGCCTGTGAGTAGAAAATGTTCAACTATACCACTAGTGTTGCCAAGTCTAGTTCAGTTGCAACCGATATGTTTGAAAATACGATTGTCTACAACAAAAATTAATAGGTTTAACCAATTATAAATGGCTATGATTTATGATTAATCGTAATATCATTGGTAATATTAGATGGTACATATAATATATTGATTGGGATGGCAGACAATGTTAATGCCGTTATCAGTCAATTGCATTATGATACAGTAATTTATGTCATTTAAATATGGCAAATTATAATACGGTAGGTAAAATTATATTCAACACTTTATTCAATGCTATATGAACACATGGGATAACAAATTGTACAACTTTAGACAAACACACCTTGCCACTGGGAAGCGTCACTTCCCCGGGCAGGTGATCAGTTTACAGTTTACTCGAGGGGTGGGGGTACATTCAGGCGTTGTTGGACATCGACATGAGTGGACACAGGAATTGCACCTGATGCCGTATGATTAGTTGAAAAGAGTTCTGCCGCGTGAGCGCTTCAACTCTATATAAGCTAAAGGATTTTCTTTAGTTGTCGACAGTTATGTTGTAGCACCTGTAATCGCGTGTAGATATAAGCAAGACGTTAAGACTTAAGACTACTGTAACCATTGTGGAGCCTGCTTAATGTAACATTAGCTAGTCTGGACCCACCATAGTATCAGGATGGGGTTGACTCATGTCAAGCAATGATTTTAGTTTACTCTCAAATTCTTGTAGAGTAGATAGACGTTGTAACATGCACAGGGAGCCTGTTCCGAACTGTTGCTGGGGGTGGGGGGGATTATGCATTACAGATTTCGGTACGACATCTCTAGAGAGAAATAAGATTCAAATGCCTGATATTATATGCGTTCCGGGTTTGAGATATTAAGGGAAGGTGGATAGTCTGAGATTCACACAACATCTCGTTGACAACTTTGTAAGACATTATTAATCTGTGGGTTTCCCGTCTGTGAAAGAGAGGGGTTCTATTCCTATCTCCATTCTTAGTATTAATTTGTCTTACATTAGTTAGTATGTTTATAGGCAAATAAATTTGTCTTACATTAGTTAGTATGTTGATAGGCAAATAGATTTGTCTTACATTAGTTAGTATGTTGATAGGCAAATAGATTTGTCTTACATTAGTTAGTATGTTGATAGGCAAATAGATTTGTCTTACATTAGTTAGTATGTTGATAGGCAAATAGATTTGTCTTACATTAGTTGGTATGCTGATAGGCAAATAGATTTGTCTTACATTAGTTAGTATGTTGATAGGCAAATAGATGTGTCTTACATTAGTTAGTATGTTGATAGGCAAATAGATTCTACACTTCAACAATTTAACAACGCTGTTGAGCTTTGTGAATTCAATTTGTCTGAAGTATTTAGCAAATGGTAAATACGTTTTCTCAACTGATCTGTAAAACTTTGATCCCTCAAAATAACGTTAACTTGGTCTGTTTTTATGTTATATCAACCACTAGTCATAGCGAATCGACAATGATATTTGATACATCGACTTCTGTTATCCATTCAACTACAGTACATCTAATTCAACAGCCAGTCGATTCATACTGGGAGCAAAACATTTCTTGGCAATGCCATTTGAGGGATCCGATCTGTCACTCAGGTATATAATGTCGTCAATTACGTCACACGTATGCTGATGTACCAATCATAACGCGGTATTATAATCACATCATGAAGCTTGAAACGTCCGTCAAATTTACTAACTGTATGCCTTTGACGGAGTTGCAATTTAATACACATTCTGTTGAATATATTTAAGATAACTGGAATGGAAGCTGTTGTTGCCACAACAACATCGCCGGTTAAATTAGTTTCAAACTATTTAGCAGCTTTCACGTATTTCCTTGTATTATCTTGGAATTCATATTCTGGTAATGCAGGGTTTATAAATCGATTCAAACTCTCCCTAGAAATGGGCGGAACCTTTTGTTACATCTCACAGCCAGCTCGTTGATTGTCTGTGTAAATAACAAGAATGAGCTTGCATGTTTATATGTATCTGTTATGAGAAATGCCACTTAGCTAATAGTCCTTTAGTCTATTGTGATAAAGGCATCTGATGGTAAACACAGGCTACACATAGTGATCCGATGCCTAAATAACCAGTGTGTGAACGCGTGCATGTGATACTCACAAAATGGCCGACACACCACGATTACATTGAGGGAAAAGATAGTATCAGTGTTTACTATACAGCATTACTATTAACAGGCATAGTTGGTATAAAGGTCCATGTTTTCCTAGGTTTATTCAGCAAATAGTAAAGACCTTCGTAAAAGAATGGATATTGACCAATAAGTAGAAGGTCACAACAAAATATTCGCAATCATACCAGTATACAGCCATATGTGTACTTGTGAATCAGTAATGGCTACATACGTATACAGTAATGATAGAACAGTGATAACATTTAACTATCTCATAAGTAAGAGCAGTTTAGTGCGAAACCTGTTTTTGAATCATGATAATGTAATTCTATAGAAGTTTATTTGAGACATGGTCACTCATAGGATATAAAAGTTGAACAAAATGGTACGGAATTGTGCCACTAATCAAACCATGTGGAAAAGAAAGATAGACTTCAATCTGACAGCATGGCCATCAAGCCACGAGTGTGGTAAAGAGGACGAATTATAAGGTAATATAACTCGAGGCAGTAAATCTACATACAATTAAACCGTGTTAAATTAGGACTATAAAAGCAACTCCTCGGGAAAGAACTCCCAGCGGAACAGAAAGGAATTTACCTTTTAATGGAGCATATCCCAGATCTGAAGTCCTACACCACTAAGTACCATCATAGGCCATTAATTTGGTAACTACCAATCACTAAAAAAAATATTGCACCAAGCTGTTGGAGTTTGCACCAGCAACAGCTTTCAGCAACATCAAACAACATACTACACAAATTCATGTTTGGGCTGATCAAACCAACACGTAGGTACTTGTAAAAGAGTTAATCACCAGCTGAAAAAATAAGACCCTCCTGCCAGATGAATTAGCATAACAAAAGGAATTAACACGACGGAACTCTGCAGATGAGCAAGCGTAACAAAAAAAAATTAACACGAAAGAACTCCGCAGATAAATTAGCATAGCAAAAGAAATTACCAGGAGAATACTCGTGGTAGATGAATTAGCATAACAAAAGAAATTAACAAGACACCAATCCGCATATGAATTAGTATAACAAAAGAAATGTACATAATACCGCTCCGCATATGAATTAATATAAAAAGGAAGTTAACAAGACAGCACTCTT